>JAREIK010000763.1:284570-325533 GCA_029783825.1 Sapria himalayana | reverse complement strand
GGTAATATATATTCTTAGATAAATAGATCTACAAATAGAAAGATAATTAAATATATGCATATATAGATATACAAATAGATAGATATAGAAAGCTAGATAGTCTAATAAATAGATATATATATAGATAGACAAATAAAAAGATATATAGATAGATAACTATGTATATCGATAGAAAGATAGACAAATAGAGCGATAGACTGATAGATAGATAGAAATACATATTGCACTACAAGAAAAAACATTTTTCAATGTAAAGTGCCTGTCGCTAACAATTAACAATGAAAATATTCCCTAGCAAAAAAGGTTAGCGACGGAAATTCCCTAGCTAAATTAATAGATATTTTTGATACATATAATTAAACATACACACATACATATAGAAAGACACTTAGATAGATATATACATATAGATATGGATCAAAATTTTGATTCCCTAGCTAATTTTAGTGATGAAAAAATTTAGAGACGGAACCTTCCCAATCTATGTGTCTAACTATTTGTGTGTGTATAATTATATCTATATTTCTATCACTCTAACTTTCTATTTGTCTATCTATTTATTTATCTATTTATCTAACTATTTATCTATATATCTATGTTTAAATCTACCTACCTATCTATCTGTCTAACTATCTATCTATCTATATGTCTATATATATATATATATATATATATATATATATCTATAAGTCTATATATCTGTTTATCAATCATTCTATCTTTATATCTATCTATCAATCTAACTATCTATAAGATTGTCTGTTTGTCAATATATTTCTCTATCTATCTGTCTATCAATCTTTTTATCTATCTGACTATCAATTTATCAATCTATCAGTCTATCAATATTTCTATCTATCTATCTTTGTGTCTATCTATCTGACTATCTATCTGATATCTATATGTCTAACTATCTGTCTGTCTATCTATGTATCTATCTATCTATATATCTATCTGGATATCTATATGTCTATCTATCTCATTATCAAACTATCTATAATCTATTTATTTATCTATATATTTATCTATCTATTTAATTATCCATCTATCTATATATCTATTTGTCCATCTATATGTCTACAATCAATCAATCAATCTATCTACATATCTATCAATCGACCTATAAATCCATCTATCTATGTGTCTATCAATTTATCTATCAATTTGTCTATCAATCTATCTATCAATTTGTATATATATAACTCTATTAATCTATCTATCAATCTATCTATATATATTATCTATCTATTTATCTTTCTATTTGACTATCAATCTATCCATAAAACAATGTTTCTATCTATCTATATATATAACTAACAAACTAACTATCTGTCTATCTATTTATCTATCTATCTATCATAAATTTTTATCTATCTATTAATTTGTCTATCTATCTGTCTATCTATCTGTCTATCTATAGGATAATATTTCATACTATCTATTTATATATCCATCTAACTATCTATCTATCGACTTGTTTGTCAATATGTCTATCTATGTGTCTATCTATTTATCTATCTAACTATCTAACTATCTATTTATCTATCTATATATCTATCCATCTATTTATTGATCTAGCTATCTATCATTCTTTCTATATGTCTCTCTATCAAACTATCTATCTATCTATATGTATATCAGTCTATCTATTTGTCCATTTATCTTGTTATCTATTTGTCTATCCATTTGTCTATTTATCTAACTAACTTTGTGTCTATCTATCTATCTATATGTTTATTTATTAGTATATCTATCTATTTATCTATATATCTATCTATTTATGAATCTATTTGTCTATCTATAATCTATCTATCTTTCAATCTATCTGTCAATCTATCTGTCAATCTATAAATATATATATATCAATATATAAATCTATCTATCTATCTATCTAATTATTTATCTATCAATTTATCTATTGATATATATATATATATATATATATATGTATATATATATATGTCTATTTATCTATTTATCATTTTGTTTATCTATCTGTCTATCTGGTTAATTGCTTATCTGTCTATGCTATCAATCTTTCTATTAATCTATCTATCTGTTTATTTGTATATCTATATCTCTATTTATCTATCTATCTTACTTCAATATATATATATATATATATATATATATATATATTTATTTATTTATTTATTTATTTTTATATGTCTATCTATCCGTCTATCTATTTATCTATCTATCTATCTGTATATCGATCTTTCTATCACACTATCATATTTAATTTGTCTATTGATCAATCTATCTATTTGTCTATCTATTTTTGAATAAATCTATCAATCTATCTATATATCAATTTGTCTATCTATTTCTCTATCATTTTGTGTATCCATTTATCTATCTATCTTTATATCTATCTATTCGTCTATTAATCTATTTATCTATCTATCTATCTTTTATCTGTATACCTATTTCTCAATCTTTTTGTCTATCTATCTGTCTATCTAATAACTATCTATTTATCTATTCATCTATCTATCTATATGTCTGTCAATCTATCTACCTATCTGTCAATCTATATTTCTATCTATTTGTCTATCAATCAATTAATCTATCTATCTATCTATCTATCTATAGGTTTAACTTTCTTATAATCTATCTATATGTATATCTATCGATCAAACTATCTATCTATTGACTACTCTATCAATATGTCTATCTATCTATATATCTATCTATTTGTCTATCTATTTGTATATTTATCTTTCTATCAATCTATTAATTTTTATCTGTTTATCTATCTATCTATCTATTTGTCTATCTATTTGTCAATCAATCAATCAATATATCTACCTATTTTTCTATCTATTTGTCTATCTTTCTATCTATCATTCTTTGCATCTTTTCGTCTATCTATCTTCCTATCTATCTATTGGTCTAATAATTTGTCTATCTATTTGTTTATCTATCTGTCAAACATTTTCTTTATCTTTCTATCTATCCATCTATCAACTATCTATCTATCTTTCTATCTATTAGTCTATATTTCTGTCTATCTATTTGTCTATCTATTTGTCTATCTATCTATCTATCTATATATCTATTTAGCTATCTGTCTATATATCTATGTATATATCTATCTTTTCATATATAAATTTGTATATCTATTTATCAATCTATATATCTATCTATCTTTCTTTCTATTGATTTTTCAAGCTATCTATTTGTCTATCTATCTGAGTATTATCTGTCAAACTTTCTATCTATCTCAATCTATCTGTCTATCTATCTATCTATCTATCTTTTTTTCTATCTATCTATCTATCTATTTTTCTATCTATCTATCTATCTATTTTTCTATCTGTCTATCTAATAATTTTTTTATCTATCTATCATTCTATCTATCTATCTATCTATCTAATCTGTCTATCTAATTTGTCTATCTATTTGTATATATATCTATCTTGTTGTCTATCTATATGTATATCAATTAATCATTTTATCTATCTTTCAATCTGCATATCAATCAATCTATCTAGATGTCTATCTATCAATCAATCTATCAATCATTCTATTAATCTATCTATCTATCTTTTTATTTGTATATCTATTTGCTAATCTATCTACCAAACTCTTTATCTATCTATCTATCTATATATCTATTTGACTATCTATATATATGTTTATTTGTATGTATGTCTATCTATCAATCTATTTGTGTATCTATCTATCTTTATATCTATCTATCTATCTATCTATCTTCATTATATCTATTTATCTGTCTATCTATTTGTCTACCATTTGTATATCTTTCTATTAATCTATATGTTTATCTATCTATCTATCTATCTGATAATATATCTTTCTGTTTGTCTATCAATTTGTCTATCTATCTATATATCTATCTATCTGATAATCTATCTTTTGATCTGTCTATCTATTTGTATATCTTATGTTTATCTATCTATTTATCTATGTTTTTATCTATCTATATGTCAATCAATCAATCAATCAATCTGGTCTACCAATCTTCATATCAATAAATATATCCAGTTATCTATCAATTTTTGTATCAATCTATATATCAATCTATATATCAATCTATTTATTAAACTATCTATTAATCTATCTATCTATCTATCTATCTACCTATCTTTCAATCTATCTATCTATCAATCTATCTATTTTCATACCTATTTATCTATATATCTGTCTACAAAACTATTTACATATCTATCTATATATCTCTCTATCTGTCTGTATATTTATCTATATGTATGTATGTTTATCTATCAATCTATCAGTCTGTCTCTATGTCTATCTATCTATTTATCATTATATCTATATCTTTGTCTATTTATTTATCTATCAATCAATTTATCTTTCTATCTATTTTTTAAACTATCAATTTATCTATCTATCTATCTATCTATATGTCTGTCAATCTATCTACCTATCTGTCAATCTATATTTCTATCTATTTGTCTATCAATCAATTAATCTATCTATCTATCTATAGATTTAACTTTTTTATTATTTATCTATATGTATATCTATCGATCAAACTATCTATCTATCGACTAGTCTATCAATATGTCTATATATATATATATATATATATATATCTATCTATATATTTATCTATCCATTTATATATCTATCTTTCTATTAATCTATTAATTTTTATCTGTTTACTTATTTATCTATCTATTTGTCTATCTATTTGTTAATCAATCAATCAATATATCTATCTATCTGTCTGTCTGTCTGTCTGTCTATCTTTTTATCTATCATTCATTGCATCTTTTTGTCTATCTATCTTTCTATCTTTCTATTGGTCTATTAATTTGTCTATCTATCTGTCGAACATTTTCTTTATCTTACTATCTATCTATCCATCCATCTATCAACTATCTTTCTATCTGTCTATCTATTAGTCTATATATCTGTCTATCTATCTGTCACTCTATCTGTCTCTCTATCTTACTATCTATCTATATATCTATTTATCTATCTGTCTATCTATCTATTTATATATCTATCTCTTCGTATATAAATTTGTATATCTATTTGTCCATCAATATATCTATCTATCTATTTTTCTAGCTATCTATTTGTCGATATATCTGTGTATCTATCTGTCAAACTTTCTATATATCTATTTATCTTTCTATCTATCTATCTATTTATTTGTCCATCTATCTATCTATCTATTTTTCTATCTATCAATCTATCTATATTTCTATCTGTCTGTCTGTCTTTCTAATAATTTTTTTATCTATCTATCTTTCTGTCTATTATTCTATCTATCTGTATGTTTGTCTGTCTGTCTGTCTAATATGTCTATCCATTTGTATATCTATATATCTATCTATCTATCTATCATTTTGTCTATCTATATTTATATCAATTAATCATTCTATATGTCTTTCAATCTGCATATCACTCTATCTATCTAGATGTCTATCAATTTGTCTATCAGTCTATCTATCAATCAATCTATCAATCTATCTATTAATCTATTTGTCTATCTATCTATCTATCTATCTATTTATTTATATATCTATTTGTCTATCTATCTACCAAACTCTTTATATGTCAATCTATATATCTATTTGACTATCTGTATATATGTTTAATTGTATGTATGTCTGTCTATCATTCTATTTGTGTATCTGTCTATCTCTATATCTATCTATCTATTTTCATTATATCTATTTATCTGTCTATCTATTTGTCTACCATTTGTCTATTTATCTATTAATCTATATGTCTATCTATCTGTCTGTCTGTCTGTCTATTTGTCATTCTACCTTTCTATATATTTTCTTATCAATCTTTCTATCAATCTATCTATCTATAGGTTTATCTTTCTTATTATCTATCTATATGTCTATCTAACTATCTATCTAACTATCTATCTATCAACTAATCTATTAATATGTATATCTATCTGTCCATCTATCTTTTTATCTATCTATCTTTCTATATGTCTATCTATCCTTCTATCTGTCTATCGATTTTTCTACTACCTGACTATCTATCTATATATTTATCTATCTATCTATCTATATGTTTGCGTATCAATATATCTATCTACTTTCCTATCTATCTGTCTATCTATTTGTCTCACTAGAAGAAAAAGCTCAAATAGCTTGTGAAATTTTCCTAGCTTTATTGGGTTTTCCATCGCTAAAATATAATAACGATGGATTAATGACGAATTAACGACGTAAATTATTTCAAGCTAAAGTCTTCCTCATAAAATATTTACTAGAAAAAATTTTTTCTATCAAATCTTTTAATGACGGACATTCCTTAGGTTATTATATTTTTTCCCTTCCTAATTTTAATCATAATTAAGAATAGTAATTAATATTTTTCCACGGAATATGTACAACAAAATTTCTAGCTAAATTAGCATGGGGAAAATCCCTATCTATTTTCATTCCAAAGCTATATTCACAATTTTATTTTTTTATAAAAAATTTTATTACATATTTTAAAATGTTTTATTAAATTGAATAAAAAATATATATTATAAACCATTTTTTTATAATTAATAAAACCCAAAAATACTTCAAAAATTATTATGAATCAATAATTTATAGTTAAAACAAAAATATAACAATGGTATATAATCTTTTAAAACAAAATCATCATCCTTATCATTTATTGATGCATTTGTGTTAGACTCTCAAGTGTGGTTTCTCTACCGGGACTCTGTTTGCTTTCTGTCTCATCCAAGCTGCTAACTGTAACTCAATATAGGACATCTACTATTGTATTGCATCTGGTACTACTCAGATAAATTTTTTTGAACTTCTTGGACAACATTATTATCAACATTGAAATCACGAATCAAAGCCACAATATAATCAACTGATGAAAGGCACACTCTAAACACAAAACAAAAGCAAACACATGTGAAGGAAAATATTACTTAATATTTAGATGGGCTGGTTGACCAAATCCAGCAGCTAAAGCATCTACAACTATAGGTGTCAAATGATTCGGGCCTGGCCTGGGCCCATAATGGTTTAGCTGTGCCTAGGTCGACACGACACGCTATAATATCATGCCAAGGCCCGTGCTGGGCACAACCTAGGCACTAATCATGTCGTGTCGGGCCGAGGGATTCGACATGCGTGTTGTGCCAGGCATGGCACCGATGACCATGCACTGAGCATGGTCATTATGGGAGGGATGATGAGCTAACACCCTATGGGTAAGGCTTGGCGAGGCCCGACGGGTGAGGGTGTCATGTGCCTAAACCCTTTTTTTTAAAAAAAATTGCCACTCAAACCTGAACTAGCTGACCCAACCCAAGTCGAACCAACCAAAACCTGGGCAGATTTTGGGCCAAGGGCCCGTGCTGTGCGTAGCATAGCATTCCAGCCAGATTGGGCCAAAAAAACGCTAGATCGGGCCAACACGGCCCGACCTATTTTGACACCTCTTTCCACAACAAATTTATCTCTCAATTTCAAGCACTTAATCATTACCTTTTCATTCTTTTTAGGGGCTGCATATACAAACCATTAATTATCATCGAGCATGTTCTAGTCTTTAATCGATGCTTCATCTATAAATGCAAATAGAGGCTTGCATTTTTTATTGAGAAGATGAAGTAGAATTATGAAACAAAAAACAAGAGCGAAAACTTATCAACAAAATTACAAAGCTAAAAACTAATTAAATAATATACTGTACTGGAGAAAGTAATTAGAAACAAATACAAAAATAAGAACCATCATTCAATGAGAAATCAATTCATGCAGTATTTTCCAAATATGGGTTCCCTGGTCCGAGTCCAACACCATGTTCTTTCCTTTAGTATTAAGGATCAAGACACTCATTGGAGCCTCCAAGCTTCTGACTCTGACCCCATTAGCTAACTTAATTTATAAATCCGAGATATCACACTTGTGTGTCCCATGTTTCCCAAATGAAGCTGAATATATCTTCACCATATCCAACAACTCAAACCTTGCAAAATGAGATGATGCCATCAATTGAATAGATACATAAAATGATACACAAACCAATTATCAACATATTTTTTTAAACAAGAATACTAACACATGAAAATAATAGACACCCAATGTAAGGTGAGATACAGAGGGAAGCAGCAAAATCAAATGAGAATAAGTTGGGCGACAAATGGAGCAAAATGGAAGAAAAAGAAGGGAGCTTAGCCTGTCCATCATGCACCTTTGTTGTTGTAGTTGAGCAACCAACACCAGCATCTACTACAAAAAAACCCTAAATAACTAGGAAAAACAACCATAAGAAAAGCAAAACAAAGAGAGATGACACAACGAGTGCACCTCCTGTGAATAACCATGCATGTATCATTCTAAACGAGCACTTTTTGAAGGTAGCACTATGACACCCCATCCAATAGGGTCCCATTCCATTACATCATATAATATAATGTGTAAAAAAATAAAATTTTCTCAATGCACCATACTTTTTTTTTCATTTTATTTGCTCAAAGGAATTAAAATACATAGTCTTTTATTCAAGCCACAACCTACTTCTCTTCACATGTGTGATCTCGCATATGGATCTATCATCTATCTTGGACCTGTACCTGAAAGAGGTCCCGCAATCTAGTGAGCAAAGCTCAGTAGAAGTAAACTGCTACAAGGCATTGATTTACATATATATAGATAGAAAGATAGATAGACACATAGAGAGATAGATAGACAAATAGATATATATATATATATATAGTCAGATAGATAGTCAGATAAATATATAAAATATTGTAAAAATAGATGTATATATAGATATCTCAATAGAATGATAGATAGTTAGATATACAAAAATATAGATAAATATATATACAGATACATAGAAAGAAAGTTAGACATTTAGATACACAAAAAGATAAATAAATATATAGACATATGGATAGATAGTTAGACAGATAGATATACAGACATATCAAAAGATAGATAGACAAAAAGATAGATAAGATAGATAGATAAATATATAGACAGATAGATAGATAAATAGATGCATAGATAGGTAGATAAACAGATAGATAGATAGAAAGATAGATTGATAGACATAAACATAGATAGATAACGAGATAAATAGTTAGATAGACATATTGGTAGACAGGTAGACATATAGATAGATTGATTGATAGACAAATATATAGATAGATAGAATGATTGAGAGAGAGAGAGAGATAGATAGATAGATTGATTCATATAAAGAAAGATAGACTTAAATTTAGATAGATAGATTGATTGATATATAGATTAATTGATAGAATAATAGAGAGATTGAAAGACAGAATCATAAACTGATTGAAAAACTGATAGATAGACAAATTGAGAATCATATAAAAATATAGATTGATAGACAATTAGATAGATACATAGATAAACAAAAAATATATATAAATATATAGATAGATAGATAGACAGATAGATAGAAGGATAGATAAACAGATAAATAGAAGGATAGATAGACAAATAGATAGATGGAAAGATAGATAAATATACAAATATATATACAGATAGATATATAGATAGATTAACAGAAAGATAGAGAGATAGATAGATAGATAGACAAATATATAGATAAATAGACATACAAATAGATAAATAGATAGATAGACAGAATAATAGATAGACAAATAGATAGTTACATAGTTAAATAGACATAAAGATAGAAGGATAGATAGACATATAAATGGATAGATAAATAAACAAATATACAAATAAATACACAGATAGATAAATAGATAGAAAACTAAAATTTCTGAAAGGTATATAGAAAAATAGTTTGATAGATAGAATGATAGATAGAACGATAGATAAAAAATAGATAGATAGAATGGTAGATAAAAAATAGATAGATAGGAAGATATAGAGATAGATAAACAAATTATTAGACAAATAAATAGATAGACAGATAGACAGATAGATAGGTATAATGACAAATATTTAGACATTTAGATAGAATAATAAATAGATAGATAGATAGAAGATATATATGTATATATATATATATATATATATATATATATATAGATTGACACACACACACACACACACACACATATATATATATATATATATCTATATTTATGTATAGGCAGATAGATAGATAGATGATAGATAGAAAAATTGAGAGACAAATAGATAAGCAGATAGGTAGATAGATAGAAAAATAAATAGATTAATTTATAGACAAATAAGTAGATAGATAGATAGATAAAAATACTGATAAATACATCGATAGACATATTGATAGATAAAATGTATTTGGATTAATAGATAGATTGATAGATATAGATATAAATAGATTGATAGATAGATAGATTGGCAGATTATTAGTTAGATAGATAGATAGATAGACAAAAAGATAGAAAAAATAGATAGATAGATAGATTGTTTGATAGATATATAGATAGATATATAGACTAATAGAAAGATAGATAGATAAATAGATAGATAGTTATATAGATAGATTTATAGATATAAAGATAGATAGACAAATATTTAGACATATAGATAGACATATATATAGACTAATAGACAGACAAATAGATAGATAGATAAATACATAGATAGCCAGAAAGATACACATATGGATATAAATATTTATATATAGATATACAAATATATAGACAGATAGATAGATAGACAGATACATAGAAAGATTGATAGATAGATAGATAGAAAGAGACATAGACTGACAGATAGATAGATATATAGATGGATAGACAAATTGATATAACGATATATAGATAGTTAGATTGACTGATAGAAAGGGAGAAAGATAGACATATAGATAGACAAATAGATAGATATATAAATAGATAGATAGAAAGATAGATAGCAAGATAGATAGACAGAAAGATAGACATATAATTAGACATATATAGAAAAAGATACATATATAGATTTATAGATTGATAGTCATATAGATAGATAGATAGATATACAAATATACTTATAAAAAGATAGAATGTTAGATAGATAGATAGACAAACATATTAATTAATAGATTCATAGACAGAAAATAAGATTGATAGATATATAGATAGATTGATAGAAATATTATTAGACTGATAGATATATAGATAGATAGTTAATTAGACAAAAAGATAGAAAAATAGATACATAGATAGATAGATATATAAGTTAGGTAGATATATAGACAAATGGATAAACAAATAGAAAGATATTTAAATAGATATATAGAATGACAGATTTATAGATATGTTCATAGATATAGAGATAGATTATCAAATAGATAGATTGATAGATAGATAGATAGTTTGACAGATTGATAGATAGATTATAGACACATTGATAGTGAGATAGATGGACATTTTGATCGACAAATAGATAGTCATATTGATATATATATATTGATAGATAGATAGATTGATTGATTGATAGACAGCTTAATTGAGAGATAAACAGACAAATTGATAAATAAATTGATAAACAGATAGATTGCTTGATTGATAAATAGATAGTTAAATAAATTGATAGGCATATAGATAGATAAATATATATAAAGATAGATGGATAGATAGATAAAAAGTTAGATAGTTTGATACACAAATTGATAGATAGATTGATAGATAGATTGATAGACAAATTGATTCAAAGATAGATAAACACATAGATAGACAAATAGATTGACATATATATAAACATATTGATAGATAGATATATATATATATATATATATATATATATATATATATATAGACAGATAGATAGATCGGTATATTGATAGATTATATAGACAAACAGATAGATAGGTAGATAGATAATTAGATAGATAGATATATTGATTGATTGATATATAAATAGATATATAAATTGAAAAATAGATAGATAGACATAAATAAATACAGACAGATTGATAGAAAGATATATAGGTAGATAAATATATAGATTAATTGACAGATAGATAGACCAATTTATAGACAGATGGATAGATACATTTATAGATAGATAGGTAGATACACACACACACACACATTAAATAGCTAGATAGATATATATATATATATATATATTGTCATATTGATAGACAGATTTAAAGAAAGATTGATAGACACATATAAATAGATTTATAGATTTATTGATAAACAGATAGATATGCAAATAGATAGACAAATAAATATACTAATAGTTAGATAAATAGATAGATAGATATATAGATATATAGATAGACAAATAGATAGACAAATAGAATGATATATAGATAGATAGAGAGATAGAAGAATAGTTAATAGATAGATACATAAATAGATAGATAGACAGATTGATTGATAGAATGATAGCCAAATTGATAAAAAAATTGATAGATAGATTGATAAACAGATTAATAGATAGTTTGATAGACTGATTGATATACATATAGATAGGTAGATAGATACATAGATAAACCAATAGATATATAGATAAGCCAATAGATATATAGATAGATATATAAATAGATAGATAGGTAGATATATAGAAAGATTGACAAATAGATATAGAAATTGATAAACATATAGATAAATACATATATAGATACAAAGATAGACAGATAGATAGTTATATATAAATATATATACAAATAATTAAATAGATGGATAGATAGAAAGATAGAATGATAGATAGATAGAAAGGTATATATATATATATATATATATATATATAGACATATAGAAGTATATATAAAAACATAGATAGATTGATAAACAAATACATAAAAAGATATGTAGATAGATATATAGATTTATAGTCAAATAGATACAGAGATAGATTGATAGATAGATAGAAAGACAACTGAAAAGATAAAATGATATAAAGATAAATAGATCAATAGAAAGATTGATTGAAAGATTCATAGATAGAAAGATAGATATATAGATAGACATATTGATAGATAGAAAGATAGATTGATTGATATACACATTGATAGATATATTAATAGATAGATAGATTAACTGGTTGATATACTGATAGATAGACAAGTTAATAGTTAGATAGAAGATATATTGATAGATAGACAAAAAGATAGGCAGATAGATAGATAGATAGACAGACATATCGATAGTTAGAAAGATATATATATATATATATATATATATATATATATATATATATATATCGATAGATAGATTGATAGATTGATAGATATATAGATAGACATATTCATAGATAAATTTATAGAAACATTGATACATAGATAGATAAAATATTTATAGACAAATAAATTGACATATTGATAGATATATTAATAGATAAATTGATAAATAGATTGATAGACAAATAGTTTACAAACTGATAGACATATATATCGATAAATTTATAAAGAGATAGATAGACAAATTGATAGGCGGATAGATATAGTGACACATAGATAGACAAATAGAGAGATAGATTGATAGACAAATTGATAGATAGATTGATAGATTGATAGATATATAGATAGTTAGATAGATAGACATATAGATAGATAGACATATAGATAGACAAATAGATAGTCAAATATATAGATTGGCAAATAGATAGATAGATAAATAAATAAATAAATAAATAAATATATATATATATATATATATAGACAAATTGATATGCTGATAGATAGATACATAGATAGACAGATAGAGAGACAGATTATTATAAAAATTAATAGATAGATATATAGATTGAATGATAAATAGATTGATAGATAGAATGATATATAGAAAGATAGATAGAAAAATAGATAGACATATAGATTGACATATATATTGACAGACAGATAGAATTATAGATTGATAGACAGATAGATTGATAGAAAGATAGATAAATAGGTAGAAAATAGATAGTTAGTTAGATAATTAGATAGATAGATAGATATATAGACACAGAACTAGATAAATAGATATAAAAATATATAAATAGATTGATAGATAAATAGATAGATAGAAAGATAAACTACAAATTATTTGATTAATAGATTTAAAGACATATAGATAGATGGATAAATAGAAAGATAATAGGTAGATAAATATACAGATTTATAGATAGATTGATAGACAGATAGAAAGAAAGAAAGATAGATTGATAGATAAATAGATAGACAAATTGAAAGATAGATAGATAGATATACAAATAGATAAACAGATTGATACAAAGATTCATAGACAGATAGATATATGGATAGATATACAAATAGATAGAAAAATTGATAGACAGATTGATACATAGATTGATAACCAGATTGATAGACAGACAGATTGATTAATTGATAGATAGATAAAAAATTGAAAGATTGAACTGATAGACATAAATATAGATCATTTAGATAGAAAGGTTGATAGACGAATTAATGGATGAATTAATAGATAGATAGATATATTGATTAATAGACATAAAGATAGATAGATAGTTAGATAGATTTATAGATAGACAAATAAATAGACAGATAGATTGACAGACAGATAGATAAATATATAGTCACATAGATAGAAATATAGATAGTTAGATAGATAGATAGATACTTAAATAGATATAAAAATAACTTACTGATAGATAGGCAGATAGATAGATAGAAAGATAGATAGATACAAGATAAATAAACTAATTGATTGAAAGATACATAGGCAGATAGATAGATATATAGATAGATAGACAGATAAATTGATAGATCAAATAGATATATTGATAGATAGATTTATAGATAGATTAATAGATAGATAGATAGATAAATATAAATAGACAGATTGATAAATAGATTGATAGATTGATTGAAGGATATATTTATATACAAATTGATAGATAGTTTTATAGATATATTGATAGATATATTTATTGATAGATTGAAAGAAAATTAAAAGACAGATATATAGACAATTAGATAGACATATAAATAGAGTGATAGATAGATTAATAGTTGGAGAGATAAAAATACAAATAGATTTATAGATAGATTAACAGATAGATAGGCAAAAAGATAGATAGATAGATCGATCGATAGATAGAAAATACATAGCAGATAGTTAAAAGATAGATACATAGATACATAGATAGATTGATCGATAGAAAGATAGATAGTTTGATTTAATGATAGATAAACAGACTGATAGATATACATTTAAATATATTGATATATAGATAGAAAGATAGATATACATATAGACAGATTAATATTTAGATTGATAGATATAGATATATATATATACACACATACATACTGATATATAGAAAGATATATAGATAGATTGACAGATAGATAGATAGACAGATAAATAGATAGATAGATAGATATTCAAATAGATTGACAAATAGATCGATATATAGATAGACAGACAGATAGATATATAGATAAATAAATTAATAGACAAATTGAATGATTGATTAATAGACAGATTGATAAACAAATTGATACACAAATTAATTGATAGATTGATTGAAAGATTCAGAATAATAGATAGATAGATAGACATATAGATAGATAGATAGATAGACAGATAGATAAATAGATAGATAATCAGATAGATAGACTAATAGAAAGATAGATAGATTGATAGATAGATAAATTCATTAAGTGATTGATTGATAAATAGATAGACAGACATATAGATATATAGATAAATAGTCATATAGATAAATAGATACAAAAATAAACAGACATATAGTCAAATTGAAATAAAGATATATAGATATAGAGATTGAAACATAGATTCATAATCATATAGATAGATAGATAGAAAGATATTTAGATAGATTAACAGATAGATAGATAGATAGACAGATAGATAAATAGATCGATAGATAGATATTCAAATAGATTGACAAATAGATAGATATATAGATAGATAGACAGATAGATATATAGATAAATAAATTAATAGACAAATTGAATGATTGATTAATAGACAGATTGATAGACAAATTGATACACAAATTAATAGATAGATAGATTGAGAGATTCAGACATAATAGATAGATAGATAGACATATAGATAGATAGATAGACAGATAGATAAACAGATAGATAATCAGATAGATAGACTAATAGAAAGAAAGATAGATTGATAGATAAATTCATTAACTGATTGATTAATAAATAGATAGACAGACATATAGATATATAAATAAATATACATATAGATAAATAGATACATAAATAGATATATAAATAAACAAACATATAGTCAAATTGAAATAAATATATATATATATATACATACATATAGATATACAGATTGATACATAGATTCATAGTCATATAGATAGATAGATAGATATACAAATAGATAAACAAATTGATAGAAAAATTGATACACGGATTGTTAACAAGATTACTAGACTAATAGATAGATAGATAGATAGATTAATAGACAGATAAATAGATAGATTTATAGATATATTGATAGATATATTGATAGATTGATTAATTGACAGATACATAAACAAATTGATATATAGAATAGATAGACATAAATATAGACCATTTAGATAGATAGGTAGATAGACAAATTGATGGATAGATCAATAGATAGATAGATAGATTGATTGATAGATTAATTGATAGATAAATAAATAGATAGACAAATAGATAGATAGATAGACAAATATATAGACACTTTGATAGATATATAGATAGTTAGATAGATAGATTGATACAAAGATAGATATACAAATAGATATACAGATAGATAAACTGATAGATAAAAAGATAGATAGAAGTATAGATAGATTGATTGATTGATAGACAGATATATAGACAAATAGATTAAAAATACATAGACAAATAGATATACTAATATTTTGATAGATAGATAAAAAAATTGATAGACTGATAGATAGACAGACAGATAGATAGATAGATAGATAGATAGATAGATAAAGAATAAATTGACTAATAAATTAAAAGATACATAGACAGATAGATAGATATATAGATAGATTGACAGATAATTAGATAGATAGATAGATTGATTGATAAATAGATTTATAGACAGACAGATAGATATATAGATATAGTTAGATAGATTAATATATAGATTGATAGATTTATTGATAGAATCATTGAAGGATAAATTTATATACATATTGATAGTTAGATTTATAGATAGATTGATAGATAGATTTATTGATAGATTGAGAGATAAATAAATAGATAGATATATAGACAATTAGATAGACATATAAATAGAGCGATAGATAGATGGATAGATAAATATACAAATAGTTATATAGATATATAAATAGATGGATAAACAAAAAGATAGATAGATAGATAGATAGGTAGATAGAAAGATAATTGAAAGATAGATACATAGATAAATAGATAGATGGATAGATAGAAAGATAGATAGACATATAGATAAATAGTTAGATAGACAGATTGAATGATAGATAAATAGACTAATAGATAGACATATAAATATACAGATAGATAGATAGAAAGATTGATATATAAATAGATAGATCAATAGATAGATATATATATATATATATATATATATACACACACACACACACACACACACACACACACACATAGATAAATAGAAAGTTAGATAGACCAATAGACATATAGATAGATAGTTAGATAGATAGATAGATACGCAAATAGATAGACAAATAGATTGATATTTTGATAGATAATATATAAATAGATGGATATACAAATAGATAGATAGATTGATAGATATATTAATAGACATATTGATATATAGATATATAGATTGATTGATTGATAAATATATAAATAGACATATTGATAAACTGATTGATAAATAGATTGATAGACAGATTGATAGAAAGATTGATAGATAGATTACTAGATAGATTGATAGATTGATTGAAATATAGATTGATAGAATTATTGATAGACAAATTAATAGATCGATAGATAGGCAGAAAGATAGACAGATAGATAAATATGTTGATCGACAAATTGATAGATAGATTGATTGACAAATGCAGAGATTAATTGACATATTGATAGAAAGATAGATAGAAAGATAGAAAGATAGATAGATAGATAGATAAACAGATAGATAAAGATGTAGATTGATAGTTAGATAGTTAGATATACAAAAAGATCGGTAGATAGGTAGATAGATGGATAAATAGATAGTTAGATAGATAGATATGCAGATAGATAGATAGATATACAATTTGATATATAGATAGATAGATAGATAGAAAAATAGATAGACCAACAGATAGATAGATAGATAAATATTTAGACAAATAGATAAACAGATTGATAGATAAATAGATAAAAGATAGATAAACAGATTGATAGATAGTAAGATAAATTGATTGATTGATTGACAAATCAATAGATGGATGGATAGATAGAAAAAGGATAGATAGACAGATTGATACAAAGATACATATATAGATTGATTGAAAGATACATAGACAGACAGATAGATAGATAGAGCACTATAATAAATTGTCTATTTAGCTATGGAAATTAAGCTAGATAAATTTTCACTAGCTAATTTTTATATGATTAGCTAGTGAATAACAAAAGATGTTTGATTTTATATTGAATTTCAAATTTACGATGGATTTGTGTGGATAAAAGATAAAAATTTTCGATTTAAAAATATCCACTAACTAATATTATCGTAGATTTTGTCACAATGAATGACGACAATTTAGCAATGACTTTAGATATGGATTTTTCATAGCTAATTAGCTCGATAAAAAATAATTCGCTAAATAATTTCTAGAAATTTTTTTTACTATTATATATTAATTGCAAGCTATTTGTCATTAAATAATAATTTTCATAAAATATTTGCATTTAGTTAGCAATCTTTCCCTAACTATTTTGAATGAGGATTATTTCCATCAATAATCTATACTTATATATTTTTTATATATTATTTGTTTTAATATTCGATGTAATTTTTGTATATTAAAGGTTTTTCATGGTTTATGAGTTAGAGATTCTTGAAAGATACCTTTTCCTCATATAATTATAAAAATAAGATATTATAAATAAATATTTACAAAAATATTTAATTACAAATACAAATTTATATTAATAATGATTAAAATACCTATTTTTATGATTATAAAATATTAAAAAATATACAAATTATTTTTTGAATTAATTAATACAAAATTTTAAATATTTGTATTAATACATACATTAAATAATTAATTCTATAATTATAAACATTTTTAAAATATTTGAAATAATATAAGAACATACACAAACATATGTATTAATAAAAACCTAAAATCATTATTTGTATGATTATAAAAAAATATTTTTTCAAAAAATCCGAATTAACAAATAAACAAGTAAATATTTATATTAATAAAACTTTAAAAAATAAATGATTATATAAAATTTTTTAAAAATTATTATAAAAAAATTTGAAATATTTGAATTATTAGAAAATCATATTTTAGATTAAAATTTAATATAAAATAAATTGATATTTATGGATAAATAAATTGATGATTTACTTACATCAAAAAACTTTTCATGAGTTATAATAAAAACTTTTCAAAAGTACCTATTAAAAGAATACTTTAGGTGTTTTTTTAGGGTTTAAAAAAGTTTTTAAAAATTTTTCTAATTATATTTTCTTGTCCTAAACACACTTAAAATTATTTTTAGTCCTATTAACACTTTTGAAAATTACTATGACCCTATGTTGATTTAAAACAAGTTTTATTTTTGCCTCTACTAAAATTTATAAAAATTATATTATTGAGTAAATAATTATAGTAAAATATAAATAAAATAAAATAAAATAAAAATTATTATTAAATTTAAAATAAAATTTGTATTCTTAAAATAATAAATAAATAAATGAAATATTAATATTATAAAATTAAAATATATTAAACATGGTTGATAACCTAATAGATTTCCTATGTAATACTTGTGTATCATCGAGTTTATAAAAAGCTTAATGATTTTCAAGTTAATAATCAGTTTGTGTATTGTTTGTTGAGTCTATTCAATTGATGGCATCATCTTGTTTAGCTAGGTTTAATTTTTGAATTCTTCCGATTATAGGGCACATTAATCAAATATTCAGTGTCACTCAAAGTCAAATGTGCAGTTGAAGAAATCATCTCTTATTTGCGACATAGATTATAGTTAGAATTTGTTTAGTGGCATTTTTCTATTCTGAGACTGTTGCACTATTTCCAATTCAGCATTACCTCGGCAAGAAAGATATTAACTTTCATGAGTTGGCAATTGTGAATCCACTCTCTAAAACTAATTACAAGTATCGGTCATAAGTGACAAGAGATTATATTTTCAAATCCCTTGTGCATTTGCGAATCCACTCTCTATTATTATTAAAATATTTGGATTGGTTTATATTTGCATTAAACATGTTGTAGGTTGGTATTTTCACATAGTATTACATGTCCATCCGTGCATATAAGCTTGGTTAAGGATCATAGAAAGTAGAGAAGAAATGCAGAAGAGATTAATGTGGGCTAGTGTGATTTTATATTCGATTGTATTGTATGACTATATTTCTGCTTGATTATATTAGAAATGTGTTTTGATGAGAGTGGTGTGATTGAATTATAACATAACAGGCTCGGATTCATATTTTACGAAGGTGAGTCCGCCCACGGATTCGAAATGTGATCAAAGTCTTCTGCACTTACCATTTTAGCAATGTCATCAGTACTTTGAAATTGACAGGCAAGAAATACAAATTGAGCAAAGCAAATGTATGCAAAGTAATAGGATTAGAACGATGAGGCTTGATGCACTATGATCAAAAGACTCACTTCTAGATAAATGGCAAGCTCAAGTTTCACTACTATGTCATCTCAAGCTTTGCCGAGTACATAGTAATCCACTTTAGATGTCCTGTTAAAGTGAACTCGGCAACACAACTATACAAAATATGTCAGCTAAGCATTAAGGTAGCCTAATTTTTGACCCACCCAAACCACAACGTGACTAATCCATATTTTTAAGATAATCAAAAGGATCATACATGGAAGAAAAGATTACTCTTTCGAATGCGTAGGAGACTCAAGAATAACCACCTTAGCCTTTGAGTTATGTTGTGATGGATGGGGCCCAACAATTACATTAGGAGTACCAAAGTGAAACCAAATATATCTTCATTCTATTATCTTCTTCTTGGTGGATGATCATGGAAGGGATCTCTATTTAAAGGATGTAAAGCTAAATCAGATCTTTCATCATTGGTAGATGTGTATCTGAATAAGGAGATCAAGTTAAATGGGTTGATCACACATAATCTGTAAGTGGATAAGATTAATGAAGCTTTTGCTCTCAAGAGAAAATGTTGTTCATGTTATAGATGCTACGAGAAGACATGATCAAAATAAAAGTAATAATCCTAGTTCGTATATATTACTTTTTTCTCTAACTCCTTGAAAGCTTGTGAAGGAGGCTGACTAGATCAACAATGGATTTCCATGTGGGGCAGTCAAGGTTGTTAATTTGTTACTTTATTTTGTTAAATATAGATGTCGGGCATCCTCTTGTATTGTCAATGACAGATGGAACAAAATAGATATTCTAGTATTAAGTGTGGTTGGTGATACCAAAGAGAGTAAAAGTGTGACACATGTTTCTGTTGACACAAAAATTTCTATCCATTGGTCTTTTGGTGTTAACACTAAAGAAATAGAAGATTTCTTCATGGAGGAAGGTAGGTAATTATGATTTTGTCTTGCTGCCAACTATTACTTAGGAAGTTAAAGATTTGGTAAATTTGTGAGATAGTGTCTAAAGTATAATTATTTGCCAATTTGAATGTAAACTATAAAACATGAATATAAATATATACATATACATGCTTAAAAAAAACATAACAGGGTCAATGAGATTTTTTTACTCTGTGTGATGGTACTATTCATCTCTCTTGCCTAATTTTGCTATACATTCTAGCAGGAGGCCCAAGCTGCTAGTTGTAGGACAACAGCTGATGCAGACAAGTACCTGCTACAGAAGAAGAAGGTGCATTTTTTTTCAAGGATGAGAAGATGATCCATTCTGAGCAGTGCTTCATTGGATATCTTAATGGTTTGAATATGATGGACTCTTATGGAGCTCAACTGATTTTCTAAATATGTAAGTATGATAAATCTTGGCACCACTATTGCATTGATCTTGGCTCTGACAGGAGGAGAGAGAATTGAATTTGGTGGGGGACTGACCTTGATTCTCATATTTGTGAATGATATCTATATTGATTAAAGAGTCTAGTTAGTTTTGATATACCACTTTATCTCTACTCAATGGAGTGTCTAATCTAAAAATCATCATAGGTGGGCGAACAACTCAACCTCGTTCATGTTACATGGTGCATATTTTTTATTCTATTTTGCTCGAAGTAGCATCTCTAATTAATGAAATATCATTCTTGTTATTTCTTCTTCTTGTCAAGTTGAAGGCTTAGAGGAACGACTAAATTATAAATGATGAAATTTCATTAAAAATTAAAAATGCCAAGAGTTTATGTGAAGATTATGTTGGATAAATAATTAGTGTTTTTGTTTTTTTTGTGGTTATTGTTCATTGGGTATGTGTTGTGTCAAGCTAAGTTTTAAGCATGCTATGTCATTTGTCAAAGTCATATGTCTTGGAGCCTACCAGTCACCTCCAATTCAGCAACATTTTGCTGTAATTAATCTATTTGTCCCAAATTTCTGTGTATTATACTAGTGATACCTTAGAAATCATAATATGTTCTATTTATAGTGACTATTAATATTAAGAATGCAATTTTATGGTGATGATAGTTTAATATAGACCTCCTAATATACCGATTATGAAGTGTGAGACTGCTTGGATATAAGAAGAAAAAAGAACTAAAGCTAAACCTAATAGGAATTAAGTAGAAGTGTGAGTTCATGGAAAATTAAATCATTGCATAAATATGATATTTAAATCAACATCTTCCACACACACACACACACATATGTGTGTGTGTGTGTGTGTGCGTGTGCGTGCATGTTTGTGTGAAATCATGTGTGCATGTGTGTTTACGCATGTGTGTGTGCACCCTCGTGCGTGCACGTGTATGCGTGCATGAATGTGTGGGTATATATATTATTATTAAAATTTTTGGATTGCTTTACTCTTGCATTAAACATGTGGTAGATTGATATTTTCATATAATTATACATGTGCATCCATGCATATAAGCTTGGTTAAGGATCACAGAAAGTATAGAACAAATGCACAAGGGATTGATGTGGGCTGGTGTGATTTTATATTTGATTGTATTGTATGATTGTAGTTTTTTAATGTTTAATATTGTGTATGTTGTTGATCTCTCCATTCAATTTTTTTCTTTTTTTCAGCTTTTGGATTATTTAGCTAGTGAAAATTCAAAAGTTTGGAAGAACTCATTTTACTTGAATTTGATTGCTCATACTTTATTCACCATTATTGTTGCAATATGTAGGCTTGCTTTTCTATTCCCTCATTCCTCATATTACTTTTATGTGTTTCTTGTTCCTTTGAATGTAAGATACACACTTGATTTAATCTATACTTTGTTTTTTTATATATTTTTTTGTGGCTCATTTGTTTATGTTCACCCTTTATTTATAGGCGACTAGTTGGTAATATCTCATTATCAAATTATTGAAATAGATGTGTATGTTCTAATTCTAATTTGTGTAAATATTAATGTGTATATTTGTTTGTAATCTAAGTAAACAAGTAAAAATCATATCTAGTGAGCAAGGCTCCTGCTTTGCTTGAAATTTGGGTGATATTCATATCTCAACAATCTTATTCTTAAAAATTATATAATTTATATATGTTAAGTCTCGAACCTATGGCATATCATCCTTTGATGTACATCGGGAACCTAATATATTTGTTTGTAATCTAATTATAAAACATAAATTAAATAGTTTTGAAAATTATTTGTTCAGCAAGAACATTATTGGAGTAGTAATATCTTTGGTTTTCATGCCATTTCCATAGTGTAGAACTTCTCTTTTTGTAATTTCACAGTTATCAAGTGCTGCATAATCATTTGGTTGAAAATGATTTACTTTTGGCATTCATATATAATGTACCAGCCACATAAGTGTGCATTGCGATTTCGTTTGAAATGCATTTGTTTTTATAATTAGCTGGTTCGGGGTCATTAATGATGAGGTATTCATGGTAGAATGCATTTTTTCTCATAGAAAAAGAAATAATAGTAGTAAATAATATTAGCTTCATTTGAAGGAAGAAATACAAGAAATTAAAGAAGTGAATTATGAGATGAAAGAAATTAAGAATGTAATGCAATAGTAGATATCTTATATGAAGTCGTAGTTAGTGGACTTAACGTGAGATATAGCATACCAAGTTCCATCAGAGAAACCTTATAGGAGAGACTAGCATAAATTTACTCGCTAATAATGAGTATGATGATTTAGGTTTAAATGATTTTATAGCTATGTTATGTTTTTATTTTAACTATATAACTATTGTATCAGAATAATTTCTGAACTACGTTAGCTCTTTTTTTAATTATAAAAAATGTTTATAATATATGTTTTTATTCAATTTAATATAAAAATTTGAAAATATGTAATCAAATATTTTGTAAAAAAATAAAATTGTAAAAAAAGTTTTGGAATGAAAATAGCTAGATATTTTTTCTCTCTCTAATTTAGGTAGGGATTTTTGATATATATTCAGTCAAAAAAATTAATAACTAATCTTAATTATAATCAAAATTAGCAAGGTAAAAAATATAATTAGCTATGGAATGTTCGTCATTCAAAGATTGCTAAGGAATTTTTTCTCATTAATATTTTGTGATGAGCACTTTAGCATGAAATAATTTTCATTGTAAATCCATCGCTATTCTATTTTAATGACGAAATAAGTACAAATAGTTGGGGATATTCCCCTAGCTATTTTGTTTTTTTGTAATGGATAGATAGATAGACAATTAAATAGATATAAAGATTTATATATATTTATATATATAAATAGATTGATTGATTGATTGATAGACTGATTAATAGATAGATAGATAAATAGATAGAGAGATTGATTGATTGTTAAATAGAATGATAGACAGATTGATAGAAAAATTAATAGATGATTTGATAGAGAGTTTGATAGACAAATAGATAGATAGATAGATATACAAAAAGATAGATAGATATATAGACAGATAGATAGATAGATAGAATGACAGAGAGATCGATAGAATTTTTAATAGAGAGATAAATAAATAGGTAGATAGATATATAGATAGATAAATAAAGAGAAAGACTAATAGATATATAGTGTGATATATATATATATATATTAGATAGCCAAAAAAATAGATATATAGATAGATAGATAAATATATAAAAAGATAAAGAAATAGATAGAAATATAGATAGACAGACAGATAGACATATAGATAGATAGATTGATTGATTGATTGATAGAAAATAGATAGACAGCTAGATAAATAGATAGACAGATATATAAAATGATCAATAGACTGGATGATTGACTGATTAATAGAGAAATAGATAGACAGAAAGATATACAAATAGATAGATAGATATATAGACAGATAGAGAGATAGAGAGATCGATAGAATTTTAGATAGATAGATAGATATGTAGATTGATATATATATAGACAGAGAAATAGAAAGACTAATAGATAGATATAGATATAGTTAGACATATATATATATATATATATATATATATACACATAAAGATAGAAATATAAATAGATAGATAGATAAATATACAGAGAGATATATAGATAGATAGAAAAATCAATAGACAGATAGACAGACAGATAGATCGATAGATTGATTGATTGATACAAAATAGATAGACAACTAGATATATAGTAAGATATACAGATATATAGATAGATAGATAAATAGATAGAAATAGAGATAGACATATAGATAGATAAATCAATCGATCGATAAAAAGATAGATAGATAAATAGATAGAAAGATAGATGCACATACATACAGATAGATAGATAGATAGATAGATAGATAAATAATTAGATAGATAGATAGATAGCAGATATATAGATAGATAGACATAAAGACAACCATAGAGATAGACATGCAGAATATAGAGAAACAAAAGACAGACCGACATATAGATAAACATATAGATAGATAGATAGATAGATACAAAAAAATATATAGATATATAAATAAATAGATAAATAGCCATATAGATAAAAAGATAGATTAATAAAAAGATAGACAGACACATAATTAGATAGATAGATAGTTAGATAGACAGATAGATTGTATAGATAGATAGATTGTTTGTTAGTTAGTTAGACACATAGATTATAAAGATAGATAGACAGATAGATTGTATAGAAAGATAGACAGATATAAAGTTAGAAAAATAAACAAATAGAAATATAGATTGATATGTATATATATAGATAGACAGACATATAGATAGGCATATAGGTAGACAGATATCTAGTTAGGTAGGAAGATAGATAGGCAGCCATGGATACATATAGATAGACAGACATACTTACAAATAGATAGACAGACAGACAAATAAACAATTAAAAAAATAGATAGATAAATATATAGATAGACAGGCAGTTAGATAGATATTTATATAGTTGATATATAGATTGATAAATATATTCATAAATAGATCGATATACAAATTGATAAATAGAATGAAAGATATATTGATAAATAAAAAAATAACATATAAATTGAAATAAAAGATAGATAGAGAGATAAACAGATTGATAAATAAATAGATAGTTGATAGATAGATAGATATATATATATATATAGACAGATAGATAGATATATAGATAGACACATAGATAGATAAATTTATAGATAGATGGATAAATAGAATGATAGATAGATTGATAGAAAAATTGATAGAAAGATTGATAGAAAGTTTGATAGACAAATTGATAGATAAATTGAAAGACAATCTGATAGACAAATTGATAGATAGATTGATAAACAGATTGATAAACAGATTGATAGACAGATAGATAGATAGATATAAAGATATATAGAAAGATAAATAGATAGATAGATTAACATATAGTTATACAGATAGATAGATAGAAAAATTGATTGATAGATAGATAGACAAATATATATAAAAATTTATATACATATAAATAAAGATATAGATAGATAAAAAGATAGATACTTTGTGAGAGAAATAGATAGACACATAGACAGACAGATTCATAGACTAATAGATAGATAGATATATAAACACATAGATATACTCACATATAGATTGAGAGATAGAAAGAAAGATAATTAGATAGATAGATAGATAAATAGAAAGCTTGATAGATAAATTCATAGATAGATAAATCTATTTATAATTTATAAATAGATTGAATCTTAGATTGATAGAAAAATTAATATACAGATAGACAGATAAATTGATAATCAGATATATAGATAGATTTAATGACAGATAGATATACAAATAGATAGCGAGAAAATCAAATAGACAGATAGAAATATAGATAGATAGATAATATAGACAGACATATAGATAGACAGATTGATAAAAAGATTCATAGACAAATATATAGACAAATAGATATACAGGTAGATAGACAATTTTATGTACAACTTGATAGAATGATTTATAGATAGATTGATATAAAGATTGATATATAGATTAATATATAGACAGATAGATAGATAGAATGATCGATAGATATATTGACAGATTAATAGATAGAAGATAGATAGATAGATAGACAGATAGATAGACATAGAGATAATTTGATTGATAGACAAATTGATAGATTGATAGATAGATAGAAAGTTTAATAGAATGGTAGATAGATAGACAAAAAGATAGTCATATAGATAAATAGATAGATAGTTAGTTATATAGAGAGATATAAAGATAGATAGATAGTTAGTTAGATAGATAGATAGATATATATAGACAGATTGATATAAAGATATACAAATCAGATATATAGCTAGATAAACAGAAAGATAGACAGAAATATAGATATATAGATAGATAGTTAAATAATATAGATAGATAGATAGATAGACAAAAAGATATGCATATAGAAATATAGATATTTAGATAGGATAGACAGATGGATAGATTGATAGATAAATTAATAGATAGATAGATAGATAGATAGATGGATGGATAGATTGATAGATAAATTCATAGATAGATAGATAGATAAACAAATTGATAGTTAGATTAATAAACATATAGATAAATTATTGATAGATAGATTAATAGATATATTTATTAATAGATAGATAGATTTAGAGACATATAAAATGACAAATAGATAGATAGACAGATAGACAGATAGATAGACAGAAACATAGATAGATAGATAGACAGACAGATATATAGATATTTAGATCGATAGATAGATTGATAGATAGATTCATAGACAGTTAGATCGATAGATTGATAGATAGAATGAAAGACAGATAAATAGATACTTTGATAGATAGAGTGATAAAAAGATTTTTTAATAGATAGATAGATAGATAGACAAATATATGTATAGATAGAAAGATATACAAATAGATCGATAGATTATTGGACAAATAGATAGATAGATAAATAGATAGAAAGATATAAAAATAGATAGACAAATATATATATAGATAGAAAGACAGATAGATAGACTAATATATTGACTCATAGATAGACTAATAGATAGACATATGGATACAAATAGATAGATAAAAAGATTGATAGATAGATAGACAAATATATATATATATATATACACATATATATATATAATGATAGATTGACAAATAGATAGACAGATCGTTAGATATATAGATAAATAGATAGATAGATAAATAGACAAATATATATACAGATAGATAGATAGATTGATTGAGAGATAGAGATACTTATATATAGATTGATAGATAGACTAATAAATAAACATATGGGGATAAATAAATAGATAGAAAGATAGCGAGATAGTTAGATAAATAGATAGATAAAAAGATAGGTTGACACTTAGATATACAGATAGATAGAACGATAGATACACAGATAGATCGACAAATAGATTGACAGACAGATTAATTATTTGATTAATAAATAGATAGACATAAAGATAGTCAAATAGATATACAAATAAATATACTTCTAGAGAGATAGATAGATAGATATATATATATATATAAACATATATATAGAAAGATTGAGAGATAGATATATAAAAAAATAAATAAACATATAGATATATATATTGATAGATAGATAGACAGACAAATATATAAATAGACAAATAGAGAGTCAGAAATAAAAATAAATAGATAGATAGATAAATAGATGGATATATACATAGATAGTTAAATATATAAATAAATAGAAAAAAAGATAGATAGATAAATAATAAGATAGATGGATAGATAGATATATAAATAAAGAAATAGATTGATAAAATGATAGATATACTGATAGATATTCAAATATATAGACAGATAGATTGATTGAAAGATTGATAAACAAACAGATACACATATAAATAAATAAATTGATTGATAGACATATAGATAGATTAATAGATAGATAGAAAAATAGATAGATAGATAGATTGACAGATAGATAGAAAGATAGATAGACATGTAGATAGACAAATAAATATCTAGATAGATAGATAGAAAGGTAGATAAATAATTAGATAGATAGATAATATAGATAGATAGATTGATAGAGAGATTTATAGATAGATAAATAGATAGATGATATACATATAGATAGACAGATTAATAGATAGATTGATAGATAAATTGTTAGAAAGATTGATAGATTAATTGATAGATAGATTGATAGATTAATACACCTATATATATATATTCATAAATAGAAAACAATATAGATATATAGATATATAGATATATAGATAGATAGATAGATAGACAGATAAATAGATATAAAGAATGAAAGATAGATAGATATACAGATAGATTGACAGAAAGATATATAGATAGTTAGATAGATAGACTGATAGATAGATATATACACAGATAGATAGATAGATAAATAGATAGATAGATAGATAAAAAGATTGATAGGAAAATAGAGAGACATATACATATATAAATATATAAATAGATAGATAGGTTGATAGATAGATAATTAGTTAAACAAATAAAATGAAATATGGATAAATATATAGATAGACATATAGAAAGACATAGATAGACAGATATAAAGATAGATAAATAAATAGATAGACATATAGATAGATATATTGATTGATTGATAGAAAAATTAATAGATATATTGATAGACATTTTATTAAATAGATAAATAGATAGATTGATTGATAGATTGATAGAAAGATATTTAGATAGATATATAGATTGATAGATGTATAGATAGACAGATAGATAGACATATAGATAAAAAGACAAGCAAATAGATAGATATAAAGATTGATTGATTAATTAATTAATATATTCATAGTCTTTTAGATATACAGATAAATAGAAACATAGATAGATAATTGCATTATCCTTTGGGTAGAAATAAAAAGAGATTGATTGATTAATGCACAATCTAATGGTTATGCAACTGCCCAATTTTTTCTTAAAAAATAGAAGTAGAATTGGCTAATTTCCTCTGGGATAACAAAAATGGCAAACTGAATCATTATTAGATTAAATTGAAAGACCTATGCTCCTCAAAAGAAGAGGCTATTCTAGGTTTCACTAGACTAGAGAAGATAGCTAAAGCATTGTTCTGTAAAATATGTGGAGTATAAAAGAGAATAATATTCTTTGGGTATCATATGTGAGATCATAATACCTAACAAATAATGATACTAATAGGATAAAATAGATTTATAATGAATCTCAAATTTAAAACAAACTATAAAGCAAAAAGAAGTGGTGGATAAGCACTCTATACTTACTAAATATGGTTGGAAATGAAAAATAAATGAATAAGGCTTATTTTTTTTTAAAATCGGCCAAGAATCTGGTTAGGAATATAAAGCCAAAAAAATGTTTATTTGAAAGGTGTTGGAATAACAATAACCAGCTAAAAATATGTTTATTTTTATCGAAAGCTTTATCTAACATCATTCCAATAGAAACTCTGGATCATCTCCTTTCACAAGAAAGGATAGCTTCAAAGATATGGAAAATATTTGAAAAAGAAATGAGTATAAAGCACAAAAATCAAATACTCAAATATAGAATTCTTAAATGGATGAGGGGGCCAATTCTTTATTCAGTATACAAATGGCTCAATAACTCCATTCCACTGCTGATAATATGGTGTATTTGGGAAGCCAGAAACAAAAGCAGATTTGAGAATGTTGAAATGAATGAAGAAGATATAGTAAGAGATATTAAAAAAGAATTAAAATGCATTTCAGAAGCTTATCCTTTAAAACATATAACTTATTTAGAAAATAAAGAATATATAGATAAGTAGCACTTAAGGTATCAAAAGACCAAATCAATAAGCTTTACTAGGTTATGCTAGAACAAACCTTTTAAAGGCTAAATGGCACTCAATATGGATGATAGTTTTAAAAGAGACATATGTGTAGCAGGAGGTGGAGGAATTTAAGTGATTCCGATGGCAAGATGATTTGGGCAATTACTAGAAAATTGAAAGCTAATTCTCATATATAATATAAAATCTGGGCACTCCTGTTTAGTTTAAAAATATGCAAAGATAGGAAATTAATGAACATCCAAATACAAACTGATTCTCTAATATTAGTAGGTATCATTAAAGATCATAAATTGCTTTGGAAATATATAAATGATATAGATGAAATTATACAACTATTACATGAATTAAACTGTAGTATAATGCATATATCTACAGAAGTGACTCAAGTAACTGATAAGCTAGCTAAGAAAGGTGGAAAAATAGGAGATCAGGACTTCGAGACACATAACATGCCTACAAAATATAGAAGCATACTTATACTAGACGAAACAGAATATCCAATATTTAGGAAAGTTAAAACTTAAAAAATATTTGTGAGTAGCTTAATTGAAATTTAAAATATGTAAGCCTTCATAAACTTTTACACACCTTAAAGATGTAATAAATTTGATTGTATTCGTCGATGTTTAGATTTTCTACAGGGATAATGAATATTATCCCTTGTTACATATGGAGGTTTGAAGAACATCTGGAGGGAAAAAAACATTATGCAGATTATGATTTTCAGTAAGAATAAACCTTTTGCAGAGATATTGATTTTTGTATCCTAGTCCTGAGGGATGCTTGCATGTCTTTTTGGATGAATCATTGTGGGAAAAACCACTACAAACTTATATTTTACCCTCTTTTCTCTTGCAATTGTCACGGTCATAGATGATGCGCAAAGAAGAGGAGGAGAGATATATATTGTTGATGGCTTTTTTCTGAAAAAATAGATACATTAAAGTGAGGGTGTTAAAGAGATGTAGTAGCAAAAACTATGCAGACAGGCTACTAAAGCAGAAAATTGTGCAGATAGCTATCAGGAAACAAAGTTAAATAGGAATGGTTTGATTGGATGTTGTTTGTGGTCTGTGCGGGTATTAAAGAGTAGGAAAATAGGTATAATGATCAAGCAGGTAGAACACGTAAAGATAAGATGTAGGTAGAATATACAATTAGAATGAAAAACTAGATTGATAGCATTAGTAAACTGAGTGAACAACCAGAAAGCATAATCAGACATAACACATATTATAAAGATAATAGAAGGGGCAAGCAGGAAGAATGTTTAAAGAGTAGACGTTGGAAAAAAATTAATAAAGTGCTGACAGATAGAAAGATCAACCAGCTTCCTTACTAGGAGATCAGATTCAAATTTTATATTTGACACATTAGAATAAAAAGGATACTATTCACCTTTTTTTATTTTTTTATTTTAAACATAAGGGTGTAGAAGGGTAAAGGGTAGTATGCTAGCTTATATCAATGGTATTCCTTCACCAAAATAGAGAGCTATTATAAGAATAAAACAAACATTAATAAAAAGATGGATAGATAGAAAAATAAAATGATATACATATTGATAGACAAATTGATAGATAGATTAATAGATAGATTGATAGACATATTAATAAACAGATAGATTGATTGATTCATAGACAGATATATAGATAGGCTGATAGATAGATAGATAGATAGTGAGATAGATAGATAGATAGTTAGATAAATAGATAGATAGATAGATAGATAGACGAATCAATAGACAAACTAATAGATAGATAGATATAAAAGATAGATAGTATATAGAAAGATAGAAAGTTTGATAGATAGTTAGATAAATAGATAGATAGATAGACAGATCAATAGACAAATTGACAGATAGATAGATATAAAAGATAGATAAATAGATAAACATATAGATAGATAGATTCATAGATTGATTCATAGACAAATAGATTGCCAAATAGATAGATAGATAGATATACAAAAAGATAAATAGATAGATAGATAGGTTGATAGACAAATTAAAAGACTAATTGATAGACAGATTGAAAGGTATATTGATATACAAATTGATGTATATACAGATAGATAGATAGATAAATAATTAGATAGAAAGATACATAGACAAATTAATAGAAAGAAAGATAGATAAATAAATGAATAGATAGACAAATAGATAGATACATAAATAGAGACATATATAGATAGATAGATATGTAGATAGATAGATAAAGAGATTGACATATTGATATATAAATTTATAGATAAATAGATAGATACATAGAAAGAAGGATAGTTAGATAAAAAAAAGAAAGATAGATAGATCAACAAATAGATAGAAAGTTAGATAGAGATAAAGATAGATGGATAGATTGACTTATTGAAAGACAGACAGATAGACAAATAGATAAATATATAGATAGAGGATAGATAGACATATAGATAGAAAGATACACAGAAAGATAGATAGACAGAAAGATAAACAAATAGATAGATAGAATGTAGATAAAGATATATATAGATAGATAGATAGATTAATAGACAGATAGATAGAAAGATAGATTAATGTATAAAAAGATTGGTAGTCAAGTTGATAGATAGGTTTATTGATAGAGTGATAGACATATTGATAGATAGTTTGATAGACTAATTGATCGACAGATAGATAGAGAGATTGATAGATAAATATTTTGACATATTGCTAGGCAGATTGATAGAGAGATACATAAACAAATAGATATATAGATAGATAGATAGACATATAGATAGACTGATAGATAGATAGTTAGATAGAAAAATAATATATATATATATATAATAGAAAGATAGATAGATAAACATATAGATAAACATAAAGATATATAGAAAGATAGACATATAGATAGATAGATAGATAAATAGAAATATAGATAGACAGATAGATAGAAATATAGATAGATAGATATAGAGAAAGAAAGATAGATAGATAGATTGATAGATGGATAGATAGCTAGTTAGATAGATATATGGATAGATAGACAGATAGATAGATAGATATACAAATTGATAGGCAAATAAATATGTAGAATTTAAAATACATTAATGGATAGATGATAGACATATTGGTAGATAGAAAGATAGACAGATTGATATATACATAGAATGACATTTTTATATATAGATAGATAGACCAATAGATAAACAAAAATATAGATAGATAGATAGACATGTTATTAGACAAAATTGATAAGGAGATTGATTAATAGATTGATAGACAGATTGATAGACAAAAAGATATACAAATCGATATATAGAGAGATAGATAGATATAGAGATAGTTTGATAAATAGATAGACAAATAGATAGAAAGATCAATAGATATAAAGTAATATAGTTAGATAGATTGATAGATAGACATACAGACAAACAGATAGATAGATAGATAGATAGACATATAGATAGATAGATAGATAGACATATTGATTGACAAATAGATAGACAGATAGATAAATAAATATATAGTTAGATATCTAGATAGATTGATAAATAGAAAGATAGATAGAGAAATAGATAGATAGACAGATAGATAGATAAATAGTTAGATAAATAAATAGATCGATACAGGATAGATAGTTAGATAGTTAGATAAATAGACAAATAGATAGTCACATAGATAGATAGATAAATAGACAGATAGATAGACAGATAGACAGATAGACAGATTGACAGATTGACAGATACAATGATAGATAGATACATATATTAAGATAGATAAATAGATAGATTGATTGATACATGGACTGATAGATAGATTGATAAATAGATTGATAGAAAAATTTATAGACATATTGATAGATAGATAGAATGATAGATTGATAAATAGTTAGATAAATAAATATATACTTAGAGAGAGATAGATAGACAAATATATAGACATATAGATATAAAAAAGTTATATAGCTACATAGATAGATCATATAGATATTCAAATAGATAGACAAATTGATAAACATATAGATTGATAGAAATATAGACAGATAGATAGAAAGATAGAAATATATATATATATAGATAAAATTATAGATTCACAAATAGATAGACAAAATCATAGACATATAGATAGACGGATAGAATGGTAGAAAGATTGATAGATAGATAGATTAATAGACAAATACATAGACAGATAAATAAACAGATACATAGACAGATACATAGATAGAAAGATAGACAGATACATAGACAAATAGATTGACAGATAGAAATATAGATAAATAGATAGAAAAATACATAGATAGATAGATAGATAATAGACATATAGGCAGATAAGAAGATAGAAAGATAGATAGATAGAAAGATAGATAGATAGACAAATTGATAGACATATAGATATACAAATAGATAGACTGATAGCATGACAAATAAATTGACAGATACATAGACATATTTATAGATAGATAAATTGGTAAAAAGATATATAGATAGATAAATGGATAGATAGATAGATATATAGATAGAATGATAGATACATACATATATAGATAGATAGATACATAGACAAATAGATAGATAGATAGATAGGTAGATAAACATATAGAAAGAAAGAAAGATGATAGATAGTTAGATTGAATTATTGATAGATAGACTCAATGAAAGATAAATAAACAGATAGATAGTCAGATTGATAGACATATGAAAAGATAGATTGATAGATATATTGAAATATAGATTGATAGACAAATAGATAGTTAGATAGATAGATAGACAGACAAATTGATAAACAGATATATAGACACATTGATAGATAGATAGATAGATTGATTGATGAACAGATTGATAGATAGATAGACAAATAAATCGACAGATAGATAGACAGATAGATATAGAGATCGATAGAAAGATAAAAAGATAGATACATAAATAGATAAATAGATAGATTGACAAATAGATAGATAATTAGATAGACATATAGATGATGGATAGATTGGTATATAGATAGCCCGTATAGATAGATAGACAGACAGAAACATAGATAGATATAAAGATAGATAAGTAGATAGAAATATATATAGATAGATAGATATTTTGATAGGTAGACTCAAAGACAATTAGATAAACACATAGATAGACAAGTTTATAGATAGATTGAAAGTTAGTTTGATAGAAAGATTGAAAGATAGATTGATAAAAAATTTGATAGAGATATAGATAGATAAAATGATAGACAGATAGAAAGGCACATTGAAAGACAAATAGATAGTATGAGAGATATACAGACAAATATACATTTAGATAGATAGATGGTTAGATAGATAGATAGATAGATTGATTGATTGATAGATAGATTGATAGATAGATTGATAGATAGATTCTTTGACAGTTATATAGAAAATAGATAGACAGATTGATAGGCAAATAGAAATATAGATATAGAGAAAATTAGATAGATAGATAGACATATAGAAAGGCATACAGATAGACACATAGAAATACAAATGGATAGACAGATAGATAGACAAATGGATAGATAACCCGTCAGATAGATAAAGTAACATACATAAAGATAGATAGACAGAAACAAAAAAGATAAATATATGGATAGATAGATAGAAAGATTGATAAATTGATTGATAGATAGACAGATAGATAGATATACACACAGATAGATACATTGATAGATAGACTGAAAGATAGATAGATAGACTGATAGATACATATAGATAGACATATATATAGCCATAAAGATAGGAACAATTATACAAATACAAAGAAAAATAGATAGACAGATAGAAAGATAGATAGATAGTTAGACAGATAGATAGATAGATTTATACATTGATTGATAGAAAGTTAGATACACAAAAAGATAGACAAATAGATATATATATATATATATATATTATAAGAAATATTGATTGATTGATTGATCTATTGATATAAAAATTTATAAACAAATAGATTGATAGACTGATAGATTGATAGATTAATAGATTTTTAGGAAGATAGATAAATACATAGATAGATAGATAGATAGATGAATAGATAGATAGATAGATAGATCAATAAATAGATAGATAGATAGAAAGACAGATAGATAGATATATAGATAGATAGATATCTAGATAGATATAAAAATAGACAGATATATAAAATGATAGATAGCTAGGCAGATAGATTGACAAGAAGATATACAGTTTGATAAATAGATAAATTGACATTTTGATATATATATATATATATATATATATATATGTATGTATATAGATAAATAGATAGATATATATATAGATAGTGTGATAGATAGATAGATTGATAGAAAATTTATAGACAGATTTATAGATATATAGAAAGACAAATTGACAGACAAATAAATAAATAGATAGATAGACAGATAGATAGACATATATATAAACAGATAGATTGAAAGATTATTAGACAGATAGATTGAAAGATTATTAGACAGATAGATTGAAAGATTATTAGACAGATAGATTGAAAGATTATTAGACAGATAGAAGATATATAAATAATGTAATAGTTTGATAGACAGGTTGATAGAAAGACGCATAGAGAGATAGATAGAATATTTGAAATACATATTGATAGATAGATAGCTATACAGATAGATAAACAGATAATTTGACAGACAGATAGATAGATATGTACATAGATACATAGATTAATAGATATATAGATAGACAGATAGATAGATAGATAGACAGATATATACATAAAAAGATAGACATATAGTCAATTATACAAATAGAAAGATAGATAGATAGACAACCAAACAACAGATAGATAGTTAGACAGATAGAATGATAAATGGATTGATAGATGGATTGAAAGATAGATAGATACACAGATAGATAGACAAATAGATAAACAGATTAAAATAAATATTGATAAGTAGAGTGACAAAGAGTTTGATTGCTTGCTTTATAGACAAATTGATAGATTGATAGATAGATATATTGATTGATTGACATATAGATAGATTGATTGAATGATAGACAGATACATATATAGATAATTAGATATATAAATAGAAAGATTGATAGATAGATAGACTAATAGATTGAATGATTGATTGATTATTAGAAATACAGATAAATAGATAGATAAACTGATAGATTGATAGATTCTTAGATTATTAGAAAGATAGATAAATAGATACACAGATAAATAGACAAATAGATAGATAAATAGAGAGATATATAGATAGTTAGAAAGACAAATAGATAGATAGATAGAGAGAGAGAGAGAGATAGATAAATATATCGATAGATAGATATAAAAAGATAGATATCCAGAAAAATATTCAGATAAATATACTAATATATATATATATATATATATATATCTAGTTAGATAGATAAGCAGATAGATTGAGAAAAAGATATATAGATTTAAGGTAGACAGATAGACATATAGATATATATAGATAGACAAAAAGATAGATAGATAGATTGATAGAAAAATAGAGTGATAAATATATAGATAGATTGATAGACAAATTTATAGACATATTTATAGTTAGATAGAAAGAGAAATTGATAAACTAATAAATAAATATATTGATAGACGGATATATAAATAGTTATATAGACAGATTGATTAAATGATTATTAGATGGATACATAAATAGATAGATTGATAGACATATTGATAGACATATAAATACATGGATTGATAGATAGATTTATAGATAGATAGATAGATAGATAGAAAGACATATATATATATATATATATATATCCATATATGGATAGATAGACAGAAAGATAGATGCATATATATATATATATATATATAGATAGATTCTTTGATTTATAAATTGATATATAGAATGATAGATTAACAAACAAATAGATATATATTAGATAGATATATAGTTAAGACATATAGATAGATATATAAATAGATAGATAGATAAATATATAGATGACAAGTAGATAAATAACAATATATATATATATATATATATATATAGCATTTAGATAGATATATAGATAATTAGATAAATAGATAGTTAGATAGACTGATTGATAGACAAATTATTAGACATATACATAGATCGAAAGATAGACAGACAGACAGATAATTAGATAGATAGATAGATAGACCAATAGATTTACAGATAGATAGATAAATAGATACAAAGTTAGATAGATATATTGATAGAAATATAAATAAATCGATTGATTAGTAGATGTATAGTTAGATAGACATATAGATAGATAAATAGACACATAGATACATATATAGATAGATATATAGATCGATATATATGAAGATAGATAGATAATTAGAAAGACAAAGAGATACACAAAAAAACAAACATAAAAATAGAGAAAATATCGATAGACAAATAATTATGTAGATACACAGAGAGATAGATAGACATTTAGAAATAAATGAAAAAAGATTTATTGATTGATTGATTATATATTGATAGATGGATAGATTGATAAATAGATAAATAAATAGATAGGCATATTGATAGATAGATTTATACACAGATTGATAGATAAATTAATAGACATATTGATAAGCAGAATGATAAATAGATTGATAGATATATAGATAGATAGACTGTTATATGGACAGATTGATTAATAGATTGATAAATAGATTGATAGATAAATAGTTAGATAGATTTATAGATTTATAAATAGACAGATAGATACATGGTTAGATAGACAGATAGTATGAAAAATTTATTAGACAAAAAGATAGCTGGATAGATATATAAATAGATAAATAGATAGATAAACAGATAGATAGATAGATAGATAGACAGATAGATAGATCGATAGATAGATAAACAATTAGATAGATAGATAGATAGACAAATAGATAGACATATACATAAATATACAGATATATAGATGACATATAGAGAGATAGTTATAAAGATAGATAGATAAATAGTTAGATATCCATATTGATAAATAGATATATAAACATATTGATAGCCAGATAGATATACAAATGATAGATAGATAGATAGGATAATATACAGATAGATAGATAAATAGACAGATAGATAGATATATAGATAGTTAGATAGACAACATTGATAGATAGACAAACAGACTAACATATAGACCGATATAAACAAAGATAGATATATAGACATATAGGTAAAAAAATTTATCGATTGATTGGTAAATATACAAATAGATAGATATAGATTGATAGATAATAGACAATAATAGACCAGGTAGATAGACTTATAGATATACAGATAAATGATATATAGATAGATAGACAGATACAAAATAGATATATAGGTTGATATCTAGATAGATAGATAGACATACAATTAGATAGACAAAAACATATATATAGATAGATAGGCAAATAGAAGATAGAAAGATAGATACACATATTGATATATAGATTGGTAGATAGAAAGCTAGATAAATAGATAGATAAATAGAGAGATAGATAGATAGATAGATTAATAGATAGACTGATAGATAGACTGATAAATACAAGAAGAGAGTTAGATAGATAGACAAACATACAGATAGATAGATAGATATATATATATATATATATATAGATATATAGATAGATATATATATATATAT
>JAREIK010000763.1:228025-281570 GCA_029783825.1 Sapria himalayana | reverse complement strand
AAAGTTATATAGCTACATAGATAGATCATATAGATATTCAAAATAGATAGACAAATTGATAAACATATAGATTGATAGAAATATAGACAGATAGATAGAAAGATAGAAATATATATATATATAGATAAAATTATAGATTCACAAATAGATAGACAAAATCATAGACATATAGATAGACGGATAGAATGGTAGAAAGATTGATAGATAGATAGATTAATAGACAATACATAGACAGATAAATAAACAGATACATAGACAGATACATAGATAGAAAGATAGACAGATACATAGACAAATAGATTGACAGATAGAAATATAGATAAATAGATAGAAAAATACATAGATAGATAGATAGATAATAGACATATAGGCAGATAAGAAGATAGAAAGATAGATAGATAGAAAGATAGATAGATAGACAAATTGATAGACATATAGATATACAAATAGATAGACTGATAGCATGACAAATAAATTGACAGATACATAGACATATTTATAGATAGATAAATTGGTAAAAAGATATATAGATAGATAAATGGATAGATAGATAGATATATAGATAGAATGATAGATACATACATATATAGATAGATAGATACATAGACAAATAGATAGATAGATAGATAGGTAGATAAACATATAGAAAGAAAGAAAGATGATAGATAGTTAGATTGAATTATTGATAGATAGACTCAATGAAAGATAAATAAACAGATAGATAGTCAGATTGATAGACATATGAAAAGATAGATTGATAGATATATTGAAATATAGATTGATAGACAAATAGATAGTTAGATAGATAGATAGACAGACAAATTGATAAACAGATATATAGACACATTGATAGATAGATAGATAGATTGATTGATGAACAGATTGATAGATAGATAGACAAATAAATCGACAGATAGATAGACAGATAGATATAGAGATCGATAGAAAGATAAAAAGATAGATACATAAATAGATAAATAGATAGATTGACAAATAGATAGATAATTAGATAGACATATAGATGATGGATAGATTGGTATATAGATAGCCCGTATAGATAGATAGACAGACAGAAACATAGATAGATATAAAGATAGATAAGTAGATAGAAATATATATAGATAGATAGATATTTTGATAGGTAGACTCAAAGACAATTAGATAAACACATAGATAGACAAGTTTATAGATAGATTGAAAGTTAGTTTGATAGAAAGATTGAAAGATAGATTGATAAAAAATTTGATAGAGATATAGATAGATAAAATGATAGACAGATAGAAAGGCACATTGAAAGACAAATAGATAGTATGAGAGATATACAGACAAATATACATTTAGATAGATAGATGGTTAGATAGATAGATAGATAGATTGATTGATTGATAGATAGATTGATAGATAGATTGATAGATAGATTCTTTGACAGTTATATAGAAAATAGATAGACAGATTGATAGGCAAATAGAAATATAGATATAGAGAAAATTAGATAGATAGATAGACATATAGAAAGGCATACAGATAGACACATAGAAATACAAATGGATAGACAGATAGATAGACAAATGGATAGATAACCCGTCAGATAGATAAAGTAACATACATAAAGATAGATAGACAGAAACAAAAAAGATAAATATATGGATAGATAGATAGAAAGATTGATAAATTGATTGATAGATAGACAGATAGATAGATATACACACAGATAGATACATTGATAGATAGACTGAAAGATAGATAGATAGACTGATAGATACATATAGATAGACATATATATAGCCATAAAGATAGGAACAATTATACAAATACAAAGAAAAATAGATAGACAGATAGAAAGATAGATAGATAGTTAGACAGATAGATAGATAGATTTATACATTGATTGATAGAAAGTTAGATACACAAAAAGATAGACAAATAGATATATATATATATATATATATATTATAAGAAATATTGATTGATTGATTGATCTATTGATATAAAAATTTATAAACAAATAGATTGATAGACTGATAGATTGATAGATTAATAGATTTTTAGGAAGATAGATAAATACATAGATAGATAGATAGATAGATGAATAGATAGATAGATAGATAGATCAATAAATAGATAGATAGATAGAAAGACAGATAGATAGATATATAGATAGATAGATATCTAGATAGATATAAAAATAGACAGATATATAAAATGATAGATAGCTAGGCAGATAGATTGACAAGAAGATATACAGTTTGATAAATAGATAAATTGACATTTTGATATATATATATATATATATATATATATATATGTATGTATATAGATAAATAGATAGATATATATATAGATAGTGTGATAGATAGATAGATTGATAGAAAATTTATAGACAGATTTATAGATATATAGAAAGACAAATTGACAGACAAATAAATAAATAGATAGATAGACAGATAGATAGACATATATATAAACAGATAGATTGAAAGATTATTAGACAGATAGATTGAAAGATTATTAGACAGATAGATTGAAAGATTATTAGACAGATAGATTGAAAGATTATTAGACAGATAGAAGATATATAAATAATTTAATAGTTTGATAGACAGGTTGATAGAAAGACGCATAGAGAGATAGATAGAATATTTTAAATACATATTGATAGATAGATAGCTATACAGATAGATAAACAGATAATTTGACAGACAGATAGATAGATAGGTACATAGATACATAGATTAATAGATAGATAGATAGATAGATAGATAGATAGATAGACAGATATATACATAAAAGATAGACATATAGTCAATTATACAAATAGAAAGATAGATAGATAGACAACCAAACAACGGATAGATAGTTAGACAGATAGAATGATAAATGGATTGATAGATGGATTGAAAGATAGATAGATACACAGATAGATAGACAAATAGATAAACAGATTAAAATAAATATTGATAAGTAGAGTGACAAAGAGTTTGATTGCTTGCTTTATAGACAAATTGATAGACTGATAGATAGATATATTGATTGATTGACATATAGATTGATTGATTGAATGATAGACAGATACATAGATAGATAATTAGATATATAAATAGAAAGATTGATAGATAGATAGACTAATAGATTGAATGATTGATTGATTATTAGAAATACAGATAAATAGATAGATAAACTGATAGATTGATAGATTCTTAGATTATTAGAAAGATAGATAAATAGATACACAGATAAATAGACAAATAGATAGATAAATAGAGAGATATAGATAGTTAGAAAGACAAATAGATAGATAGATAGAGAGAGAGAGAGAGATAGATAAATATATCGATAGATAGATATAAAAAGATAGATATCCAGAAAAATATTCAGATAAATATACTAATATATATATATATATATATATATATATATATATATATATCTAGTTAGATAGATAAGCAGATAGATTGAGAAAAAGATATATAGATTTAAGGTAGACAGATAGACATATAGATATATATATAGATAGACAAAAAGATAGATTGATAGACAAATTTATAGACATATTTATAGTTAGATAGAAAGAGAAATTGATAAACTAATAAATAAATATATTGATAGACGGATATATAAATAGTTATATAGACAGATTGATTAAATGATTATTAGATGGATACATAAATAGATAGATTGATAGACATATTGATAGACATATAAATACATGGATTGATAGATAGATTTATAGATAGATAGATAGATAGATAGAAAGACATATATATATATATATATATATATCCATATATGGATAGATAGACAGAAAGATAGATGCATATATATATATATATATATATAGATAGATTCTTTGATTTATAAATTGATATATAGAATGATAGATTAACAAACAAATAGATATATATTTAGATAGATATATAGTTAAGACATATAGATAGATATATAAATAGATAGATAGATAAATATATAGATGACAAGTAGATAAATAACAATATATATATATATATATATATATATGCAGTTAGATAGATATATAGATAATTAGATAAATAGATAGTTAGATAGACTGATTGATAGACAAATTATTAGACATATACATAGATCGAAAGATAGACAGACAGACAGATAATTAGATAGATAGATAGATAGACCAATAGATTTACAGATAGATAGATAAATAGATACAAAGTTAGATAGATATATTGATAGAAATATAAATAAATCGATTGATTAGTAGATGTATAGTTAGATAGACATATAGACAGATAAATAGACACATAGATAGATAGATATATAGATAGATATATAGGAAGATAGATAGATAATTAGAAATACAAAGAGATACACAAAAAAACAAACATAAAAATAGAGAAAAATATCGATAGACAAATAATTATGTAGATACACAGAGAGATAGATAGACATTTAGAAATAAATGAAAAAAGATTTATTGATTGATTGATTATATATTGATAGATGGATAGATTGATAAATAGATAAATAAATAGATAGGCATATTGATAGATAGATTTATACACAGATTGATAGATAAATTAATAGACATATTGATAAGCAGAATGATAAATAGATTGATAGATATATAGATAGATAGACTGTTATATGGACAGATTGATTAATAGATTGATAAATAGATTGATAGATAAATAGTTAGATAGATTTATAGATTTATAAATAGACAGATAGATACATGGTTAGATAGACAGATAGTATGAAAATTTATTAGACAAAAAGATAGCTGGATAGATATATAAATAGATAAATAGATAGATAAACAGATAGATAGATAGATAGATAGACAGATAGATAGATCGATAGATAGATAAACAATTAGATAGATAGATAGATAGACAAATAGATAGACATATACATAAATATACAGATATATAGATGACATATAGAGAGATAGTTATAAAGATAGATAGATAAATAGTTAGATATCCATATTGATAAATAGATATATAAACATATTGATAGCCAGATAGATATACAAATGATAGATAGATAGATAGGATAATATACAGATAGATAGATAAATAGACAGATAGATAGATATATAGATAGTTAGATAGACAAATTGATAGATAGACAAACAGACTAACATATAGACCGATATAAACAAAGATAGATATATAGACATATAGGTAAAAAAATTTATCGATTGATTGGTAAATATACAAATAGATAGATAGATAGATTGATAGACTAATAGACAAATAAATAGACAGGTAGATAGACTTATAGATATACAGATAAATGATATATAGATAGATAGACAGATACAAAGATAGATATATAGATTGATATCTAGATAGATAGATAGACATACAATTAGATAGACAAAAACACATATATATAGATAGATAGGCAAATAGAAAGATAGAAAGATAGATACACATATTGATATATAGATTGGTAGATAGAAAGCTAGATAAATAGATAGATAAATAGATAGATAGATAGATAGATAGATTAATAGATAGACTGATAGATAGACTGATAAATACATAGAAAGATAGTTAGATAGATAGACAAACATACAGATAGATAGATAGATATATATATATATATATATATAGATATATAGATAGATATATATATATATATAGATAGATATATATATATAGATATATAGATAAACATATAGCTAGACATATAGATATACCTATAAATTGACAGACAAATAGATAGATAGAAAGATAGATAAATAGAGTGACAAATAGATAGAGATCGATAGATAGACAAAAAGATAGATAGATAGTCAGATTGTGACACCCAATCCACATGGGGTCCCATTCCATTTCATCACACAACAAAATGTAAAATAAAATAATATTTTTTCATATGTAACATACATTTTTTTCCATTTTATTTGCTTAGTGGAATAAAAACACAATCTTTTATTCAAGCAACAATAGGCTTTCCTTCATATGTGTGATCCCACATGTGAGTCTGTCATCTATCCTGTACCTGTACCTGAAAGGGGTCGCACAACGGAGTGAGCAAAGCTCAGTAAATGTAAACTCTTACAGGGCTACTCCCTATCTAAATGCATGTAAAACATCATGCACATATATATATCAACACCCACTCAAATATAATGTTTATATGATTGAAATTATGGATGAAATATTTATATGCCCATATTCTTGAGTCCCATCGACTTCCTCACACATGCCGAAGTAAAATGTAATATATAATATATAGATGTGTGTGTGTGTGTGTGTGTGTATTCTGCATATATAGATATCTATAAAAATATTAATTTTTTTTGGATTTATTAAATATGGCTCTCATCCAAAAAATAATATTGGACATTCTCCAAACAAAATATGCTTTCCTTGGAATTACTCTAAGAAATATGAACCTCCTCTGAAAAACTATATTGGATATTTTGTGATAAAATATTTTTTTTCGATATTTTTCAAAAATCACCACGTAACTCAGACTTGAAGTTGTCCCAATTAGAGTTCACATATTTATAATAGCCATGCTTCTGAAAAAAATACTACACAACTCAGTCATGACATTGTCCCAATTTGAGTTCATATATTACAATACATATACCTTTATATGTATATATATATATCATGCACCCCCCCGCCCCCATTTACATGAAATTTTCTCGTGCACATGAAAACCAAATATGCCATTTACAATTAAAAATTATGTTCTAGACACATTTATAACAATCCAAATCCAATACACACTGTAATATATTTTACTAACCAAAACATAAAAAATTTTCACCCATTAACCATTCCCAATGTAATTTATAACTATTCGAATTAAAAAATAAAATATGATCATTTATATCATTTAAATAAAAAAAATTCGGATAGATGAAAATCACTAACACTCGGAGTATATTATAAAAACTTTATAAATTAGATATCAAACTAAAAATCTCATCATATAGAGCAACTTTATTTCTTAGATTATTCTATTCGAAAATAAGTTTTAATCCATTATGATCAAATGAAAATCAATGACACTTTTATTTTTTTTTCTTTGCATTGTTTCTCTCTCTTCGTGGTGTATGTTTTTATTTTTTTCCCATCATCCCGTTTTTCGGATTCCCATATTTTTTTAATTATTATTTTATTAAAATAATATATTAAAAAAACTTATAATTATTTTTTTTATGTTTGATGCTTGGACCACACATGCGCATCCATGTGCTGATGACATAGCATGGTCTTTCCTTTTTCATTTTTTTATTTACTAATTATTCTAATAATTATTTAATTAATTAAAAAAAATAAAAAAAATCTAACATTCTCAGAATTTAATGAAATTTCTATCCATAATTATATTTTCTAAGATGAATTCAATAAAGAAAACTATTTTATAATTAGGGTTTTAAAATTTTCAGCTTATTTTCATATTGTAAAATTACCATTTTGCCAATTTTTTTCAAAAAAATCATTTTATTTATTTATATATTTTTTTATTTGGGATTTCATATAGATAGATATAGAAATAGCTAGATTGATAGATAGGTAGATAGATAGATAAAATAGATATACATATAGATATACAAATAAATAGACAAATAAATAGATAGATACAAAGACAGATAGATAGACATATAGATATGTAGATTGATAGATAGAAAGATAGACAAATAGATAGAAACATAGAGATATATATATATATATACACACACACACACATAATGAAATTTAGATAATCATAGAGATAGATGGATAGAGAGATTTCTAGATACATAGATATAAAGATAAATAGACAGATTGATATATAAATATATGGACATATAGATAGACTTATTGATAGATAGATTATTAGACAGATAAATAGACTGACAAAGAGATAGACTGATGGACATACAGATAGACAGATAGATAGATATATAGATAGATAGATAGAAAGACAAACACACCAATAGAATGAAAGAAAGAAATATAGATATATATATAGATATATAGATAAATAGATAGATAGATAGATAAAAAGATAAACAAATAGATAGATAAATAGATACATAGATAGATAGACAAATAGATAGATAACACGATAGTTAGATAAATATATAGATAGATTGATAGACATATATATAGTTAGATAGACATATAGCTAGATAGATAGATTGGTAGAAAGATAGACATATAGATATATAGATAGATAAATAGATACACTTATTGATAGATACTTAGATAGACTAATAGATAGATAAAAAGATTTATTGACAAATATATAGATAGATTGATAGGCAGATTGATATCCAGATTAAAAGAGAGATTGATTAATTGATGGATAGACAGATTGATCGATAGATTGATATACAAATAGAGAGATATATTGATAGAAAGATAGATAAACAAATAGATAGATAAATAGATAAAAATGTAGATAGATAGATAGACAGATAGATCGATAAATTATTAGAAAGATAGATCGATAGATAATATGACTGATAGATAGACAGATAGAATGATAGATATACATATAGATAGATATACATATAGATAGAAAGATAGATAGAAAATAGATATAAAGATAGATATATAGATAAATATATAAGTAGATAGATAGATAGATAGATAAATAGATAGACAAAAAGATAGATAGATTGTTAAATAAATAAATAGACATATAGATAGATAGATATATAGATAAAAGATAGATAGACAAATTGATACATAGATATATTGATAGATAGATAGATAAATAGATTGAGATATAGATATATATATATATATATATAGACAAATAGATATACATATAGTAGATAGATTATAGATAGATATTTAGATAGATAGATAGATAAATCAATATATAGATGATACATAGACAAATAGAAAGATAGATAGATAGATCGACAAATAGATAGACATATATACTGACATATAGCAAAAATAGATAGATTGGCAAAAATATAGATAGATAAATAGATAGGTGGGTAGATAAATAAATAAATAGTTAGATAAATTATTAGATAGACTAATAGATAGATAGAAATATAGACACACAGGCAGACATACAGATAAATAGATATAGATAAATTAATTGATTGATTGACCAATTGATAGATAGATTGATAGACAGATTGATAGACAGATTGATAGACATATTGATAGATAGATTGATAGACAGATTGATAGACAGATTTATTGATAAATTAATAGACAGATTAATATATAGATAGATAGATAGATAGACAAATTTATAGATAGTTTGATAAACATATAGATAGATAGATAGATATAAAGATAAATAGATATAGAAATTGATAGAGAGATAGATAGAGAGATAGATAGACAAAAATCTAGATAAATAAATAGACAAATAGATCAATAGATAATTAGACAGATAGATAGATAGATAGACAGATAGATAAATAGATAATAGATAGATAGTGGATAGACAAATAGATAAATAGATAAAAAAATAGACAAATAGATAGATAGATAATATATAGATAGCAGATAGACAGATAGATAGGCTTTTAGAAATACAAATAGATAGATAAATAGATATAATGATAGATAAATAGATATTGAGATAGAAAGATAGATTGATAGATAGATATATAGGTAGGTATATATATAGATAGATAGATTAATTGATTGATTGTTTGATTGATTGATTGAAAGAGAAATAGATAGACATAAAAATCGATGGAAACATAAATAGTTGGATAAAAAAATAGATAGATTGCTAGATAGATAGATAGATAGATAGACAGATAGTTATATATATATATATATATATATAAGATTAATAGAAAAAAAGATAGATTGATAGATTGATAGATTGATATATAGATAAATAGGTTAAAAGATAGATAAACGATTATATAGATAGATAGATAGATAGAAAAATAAATACTTAATCAGAGAGATAGATAGATAGATTAGACAGACAGATAGATAGATAAACAGATAGATAGACAAATACATAGACAGATTGATGGAGAAATATTTAGATAGAAATATAGACAGATATATAGATAAGTAGATTAACATAAAGATATATAGACAGAAATATTTGCATGTAGACAGACAGATAGTTAGTTTTATAGATTGATAGATAGATAGAAATATAGATATATAGATATACATATAGATATATAGATAGATAGATTAATTGATATATATATATATATAGACAAATACATAGATAAACAGACACATAGATTAGTGGATATATAGGCAGATAGACAAATATTAAATTAGACAAATAGATAGATCGATAGACAGACAGGTAGTTAGTTAGTTAGTTAGTTAGTCAGGCATGTAGACAGATAGGCAGATATATAGACAGAAAGATAGATAGACAGATAAATAAATAAAAAAAGAAACAAATAAGTCGAGAAATAGATAAATAGACATATAAACAAATTGACAGATATAAAGACACACAAATAGATAGATAGATAGATAGGCAGTTTAATAGATAAATTTATAGGCAGATTAATAGATAGATTGATATACAAATAAATAGATAAATAGATAGATAGAAATATAAATAGATAGATATATGAACAAAAAATCAAATATATAGACATATAGATAGAACGATAGATATATAGACATATAGATTGGTAGATAGACAAATAGATAGATAGATATATAGTTAAATAATTTGTAAATATATAGAAAGATAGAAAGATAAATAGAGAGATAAATAGATAGATAGATAGACATATCGATTGACAATTAGATAGATAGATAGTTAGAAGATATATACACAAACAGATAGGTAATTAAATATTAGATAAATAGATATAAAGATAGATTAATAGATGGATAAATAGATAGATAGATCGATATATAGTTAGATAGAGATATGGATAGATAGATAGACAAATAGATAGAAATATTGATAGAAAGATAGATAGATAATAGACAAATAGATAGACAAATTGATATATAGATTGATAGACATTTAGATAGAGAGATATATAGAAAAGGAGATAGATAGATAGATATATAGATAGATAATCAGATAGTTAGATAGACAAGCCTATTGATAGACACATAGACAAACAAATAGATGGATATACACATAGATAGATAAACAAAAAAAATATAGATAGTTAGATAGATAGATAAATATGCAGATAGATACAAAAATTACAGATAATTGGTAGATAGTTAGATATGTAGATAGACAGATAGATAGATAAAGAGATATAAACAAAGATGGATAGATAGATAGACGGATAGATAGATAGACGGATAGATAGATAGAGAGATAGATAGATAGATAGACAGATAGATATACAGTTATATTAATAAATAGAAAAATATACAAAAGATAGATAGATAGATAGACAGATAGATGGACATGTAGAAAGTCTAATAGATTGATAAATATATAGATAGATAGATTGAAAGAAAAACAAACTAACAAACATTGAAATATAGAAAGATAGGTAGATAAACACACAAATTGATAGACAGACAAATAAATAGATTAACATATAGAGAGAAAGAAAGATAGACATATAGAGAGATAGATAGACAGACAGATTAATAGATATATTGAAAGATAGATAGATAGATCGATAGATAGACATATTGATAGATAGATTGATAGACATATTTATAGAAAGATTGATAGAGAGATTAATAGTGATATTGATAGATAGATTGAGCGAAAGATTGATAGACAGATAGATTGAGAAGTTATTAGATATACAAATAGATAGATAGATAGATACAGAGATACATAGATAGATAGTTAGATAAATAGATAGATAGATAGTTAGAAAAATAGATAGATAGTTAAAAAAAAGATAGGTAGATAGTTATACAGATAAATAGACATATAAATAGACAGATAGATAGGCAGATAGATTGACATATAGATTGAGAGATATATAGATATATATATATATATATAATTTGACAAATATATAGACAAATAGATAGAAAGATAGTGAGACATATAGATAGACAGAAAAATAGATTGATAGATAGATTGATTGATAGACAGATAGATTAATAGATATATAGCGACACATATATATAAAGTTCTAGAAAGATAGTTAGATAAACAAAGAGATCGATAGACACTTAGATATATAGATTGATAGATAGACTGATATAAAGTTAGATAGATAGACAAATATATACATAGATTTATAGATAGATAGATTGTCGGATAGATAGATAGATAGATAGATAAATTGATAGATAGATATGTAGATAAATAGACATATAAATTGATTGTTTGATTGATAGATAGATAAATAAATAGATATATATATATATATATATATATATATATATATATATATATATATTGATAGATAGATAAATAGACAAAAAGTTAGATAGATAGATGGATAGACATTTAGATATATAGAGAAATATTTAGATAGATAGATAAATAGACATATATAAAGATACATAAATAAATAGATAGATAAACAGATAGATTAATTAATTGATAGATTGATAGATATATAGTCAATATAGATACATAGATTGATAAATATATATATATATATATATATATATATATATATATATATATATATATATATATATATATATTTATATATATATAGCTAGATAGACAAATAGATTGTCAAAAATATATATATATTGATAGATGCATATACAGATAGATTGATATATTAATAAATAGATAGATAGATAGATAGATAGATAGATAGATAGATAGAGATATATATATATATATAGATTGATTGATCGATAGATAAAGAAATAGATAGACAGAAAGATAGATAAAAAGATTAAAACATAGATTGATAAACATATTGATTGATAGATAGATAGATAGATAGACACATACACACAGACACACACACACACACACACAGACACACACACACATATATATATATATATATATATATATATATATAGCTAGATAGATATATAGATAGATATATAAATAGATAGATAGATATATAAATAGATAGATAAATAGATAGACTGATAGATAGATATATAGATTGACAAATAGATAAATACATAACTCGATAGATAGATAGATAGACAGACAACTTGATAGACAGACAAATTGATATATAGATTGATAGACAATTTATTAGATAGATAGATAGATAGATAGAAAGATTGATAGATAGATAGACATATAGATAGATAAATTGATATATAGAAATATAATTTGACAGACAGATAGACAAACATATAGATAGATAGATTGTTTGATTGATAGACTGATACATATACAGAAAGATTGATTGGCAAATAAATATACAAATAGAAAGCAAGATAGTTAATCAGATATATATATATATAGATAGATAGATATAAAAATAGATAGAAATACAAATAGATAGAAAGATAGAAAGAAAGAATGATAGATAGATAGATAGATAGCTAGATTAATAGATAGAGAGATAGATAGAAAGATAAATATATATAGATAAATTATAGATAGATATATAGATAGATTACTAGATATATAGATAAATAGATAGATAGATACACAAATAGATAGATAAATAGAAATATAGATAGATAGTGAAATAGAATTACAAAAAGAAAGACAGATAGATAGGTAGTTAGATATATAGATAAATAGAAGAAAATATAGATAGATAAATAGACAGATAAATAGAAAAATAGATAGAAAATTATAGAGATAGATAGATAAATACATAGATATATAGATAGATAGATACACAGAAAGATAGACAGATAGACAGATAGATAGACAGATAGATAGATAGATAGATAGATAGATAGATAGAAAGACATATAGATAGACAATTAGATAAATAGATAGAATTATAGATAGATTGATAGATAGACAAATAGATAGATGATTTATTGATAGATATATATATATATATAGATAGACAAATAGATAGTTAGATAAAAAGATAGATTATTTAGATAGATATATAATTAGACAAATAGATACATAAATAGATACATTTATATATTGATAGATAGACAGACAGTTAGAAACAATTATAGATAGATAGATATATAGATAGAAAGAAAGATATACAGATATATAGATAGATAGATATATAGAGAGATAGATATATTGAAAGATAGATAGATAGACAAAAAGAAAGATATATATATATTGATCGATTGATCGATACACACATATATTTGTTGATAGATGCATAGTTATATAAATAGATAGATAGATAGAATGTTAATTAGATTGATAAAAAGATTGATAGATAGATTGATAGAAAAATTAATAGATAGATTAATAGCTAGATTAATAGACAAATTATTAGATTAATCAATAAATAGATTGATATACAGATTGATAGATAGATTAGAAGAAAGATAGTTAGACATATTGTTAGATAGATAGATTTATTGATTGATTGATTGTTAAATAGATAGATAGTTAGATAGATACATAGTTAGCTAGGTAGCTTATTATACAAATAGATAGATTCACATATAGAAATAAAGATAGATATATATATATATATATATAGATAAATATATATAAATATATATATATATATATATATATATATATATATATATATATATATATATATATAAAGATTAATAAACACATTGATAGATAGACAAACTTGTATATAGACAAATAGATATATAGATATATAGACAAATAGATACGTTGACAGAGAGGTGGGTAGGTAGACAGATAGATAAATAGATAGATTACAGGTAGATAAACAGACATATAGATAGATATACAAACAAATAGATAGACAAATAGATAAACAAATATATAGACAAATAGACAAATAGAAAAATAGACAAATAGATGGATAAAGTGATAGACAAACATACAAATAGATAGATATTCAAATCATTAGACGGACAAATTGACAAACATAAAGACATACATATGAACAAACAAATAGACATATACGTAGATAGAGAGACAGACAGATATATATATATATATATATATTGATTGATATATAGAAAGATTGATATATAGTTAGATATATTTATACATAGACACATATATAGATAGATAAATACACAGATAGATAGATAGATAGAAAGATAGATTGATTGATAGATCTATAGACAAATAGATAGGAAGATATATTTATATAATTTTATATAGTTCGATAAAATTATAGATAGATAGTTAGACAGAAAGATATATATAGATAAATAGACAGATATATAAATAAATAGATACACAGACAGATAAATAAAAAAATTGATAGATAGACAGACAAATAGTTAGATAGATATAAAGATAGGTTGACAGATAGATAGTCAGATAGATAAACAAATAGATATAATGATAGATAGAAAGATAGATAGACAAATAGATTGACAAAAAGATTGATAAATAAATATATAGATAGATAGATAAATTAATAGACAGATAGATAGATAGATTGGTCGATAGGCACATAGCTAGATAGATAGGTAGATAGATAAATAGATTCAAAAATAGATATATAGATTGATAGACAAATCAATAACCAAATAGATCGACATATAGATAGACATATAGATAGAGAGATAGATATACAGATATATAAAAAGTTAGATAGATAGACAGATAGATAGATATATAGACTAATAGATAGACATATAGATAGATTGACAAATAGATAAACATATATCTAGTATAATGGATAGATAGATTGATTGACAAATATATAGACAAATAAATATACTGATAGATAGATAGATATATAGATAGATTGACGAAAAAATAAACAAATAGATAGATAGATAAATAGACATATACATAGACAGATAGATATAAAGATATTTGGATAGATAGACAGACATATAGATAAATAGATATATATATATATATATATATATATAGACTAAAAGATTGATAGATGGATCGATATATAGTCAAAAAGCTAGACAGATTCAAAGGCAAATTGATAAATAGATAGATGGATATATAAATAGACAGATAGATTTAAAGATTGATAAACAAATAGATAGATATACAGATAGATAGCTAGATATATAAAAAAATAGACTAACAGATAGATAGATATATACATAGATAGATTGATAGATAATTAATAAAAATATATAGACAAATTGAAAGATATATAAAGATATAGATAGATAGATAGATAGATAGATGAATAGAGAAATAGATAGACAGATAGATAAATAGTTACATTGATAGTTAGACTAAAAGAAAGACAAATAGATATATAAATAGATTAACTAATAGATAGATAGATAAAAAAATAATTGACAGATAGATAGACTTATAGATTGATAGATTGATAAATAGATAGATAGATATATAGATAGTTATACAGACGTACAAATAGACGGATATATATATATATATAGATAGACACATTGATAGATATAGAGATAGATAGAAATATATATAGAAATACAGATAGATAGATAGATAGATTGATTGATTTATAGAAAGATAGATAGACATATAGATGCTTTGATAGTTAGACAAAAAAGATAGATAGACATATATATGCTTAGATAGTTAAACAAAAAGATAGATACATAGATATACAGATTTATAGACTAATAGATAGATAGATAGATTAAACGAATGATCAACAAATAGTAGACAAATAGATAGATAAGTCGATAGATACATATACATATAGATATATTGTTAGATAGACAAATATATAGACAGATCGATACACATATAGATAGACAAATAGATATATAGAAAGATAGATAGTTAGATAGATAGAAAGATAGACAGATTGATTGATTGATTAATAGACTAATAGATAGTTAGTTAGATAGATAGATAGATAGACAAATAGATAGATGGATTTATAGATTATCAATAGACATATAGTTAGACTGATAGATAAAAAAAAAGATATTTAGATATTTAGATAGATAGATAAAAATATAGATATGTAGATAGATAGATAAATAGAAAGATAGATAAATAGTTAGATAGATAGAAAGATAGAGAGTTATATTATTAGACTTATAATTATACACAGATAGATAGATAGATAGACAGATATATTCAGAGACAGATAGATTGTCAGATAAATTAAAAATTTGATATTCAGATATATAGAAGGATAGATAGATGGATAGATATATTTATAGATAAATAGATAGATAGATAGGTATATAGATAAAAAAAATAGAAAAATATTTAGATAGGTAGATAGATAAAGAAATAGATTCATAGATTTATAGACAGATAGATAGATAGGTAAATAGATAGATAAATAGATATATAGACATATAGTAGAAAGATAGATAGACAGATAGATAAACAGAAAAATAGATTGACAGATATATAGATAGATAGATAAATAAATATATAGACAGATAGATAGAATGATAGATTGATGCATATATAGATAGATAAATAGAGGATAGATTGATAGATAGATAGATATATAGGCAGATAGATGGTTAGATAGATAGATAGGTTGATTGGTAGATAGATAAAAACACAAATATACAGACAGATAGATTCATTGAAATATAAATAAACAGATAGATTGATTTATATATAGATTGATAAATAGATTAATATACATATTTTATAAACAGATTGATAGAGAGATTGATAGATTGATTGATAGACAGATTGATAGACACATTGATTGACGCTTTGATTGAGAGAGATAGATAGATCAATAGATAGATAGATTGATAGATAGATTAATAGATTGATGGATTGATAGATAGATAAATATTTAGATAGATAAAATAATAGATAGTTAGATAGATAAATAAATATATAAGATTGATAAATAGACAAATAGATATACAGATAGATAGACATTTAGATAATTAGATTGATAGAAAGATTTATAGATCGATTGATAGACAGATTGATAGACAGATTGATAGACATTTATATATAGATTGATAGACATATTGAAAGACTTATAAATAAATAGATAGATAGATAAAGAAAGAAATATAGATACATAGATAGATAGGCAGATATTTTGATAGACAAATTAATAGATAGTTTATAGATAGATTGATAGACATTTTTGATAGACAGATAGATTGGCAGATTAATAGAAATATAGATAGAAAGATAGATGGGAAGATAAATAAACAAATAGATAGATTATTAGAGAGATAGATAGACTATTAAATAGATATATAGATAGATAGATAGATAGATCATTAGAGAAATATATATAGAGAAAGATATATAGATAATTAGATTAAAGATATATATAGAAAGATAGTTAGATAGAAAGATAGATAAATTTATAGACAGAAATATAGGCATATATATAGATAGAAAGATAGATATATAGATAGAAAGATAAAGAATCGGATAGATAGATAGATAAATATAAAGATAGATAGACATATATATAGACAATATAAATATAAATAGATAGATAGATTAATAGACAAAAAGATATATAGATAGATAGACATATAGAAATACAAATAGATAGATAGATAGAATAAATAGATAGAATAGATAGATAGACAGATATATAGATATATAGATAGATAGGCAGATAGATAGACAGATAGATATACAATAGATAGATAGATCAATAAATAATTAGATAGATTGTTTGATTGATATAGAGATAGATTGATAAACATATAGATATATAAATAGATTAATTAAGAGATAGAAAAATAGATAGATAGACATATAGATAGATAAATAGCTAGCTATCTAGCTCAAAAGATAGATAAATAAATAAATAGTTAGACATATAGATCAATAGATAGATAGATAGATTGTTTGATTGGTATAGAGATAGATTGATAAATAGATAGATATGTAAATAGATTAATTAAGAGATAGAAAAATAGATAGATAAACATATAGATAGATACATATCTAGCTAGCTAACTAGCTCAAAAGATAGATAAATAAATACATAGTTAGACAGATAGATCAATAGATAGATAGATAAACAAATAGATAGATAGATAGATAGGTAGATATATAGATAGATAGATAAATAGACAAATCTATAGATATATAAAAAGATAGATAGATAAACAGATAGATTGATAGACATAGAAATTATTATATTGTGGTACAAATAAATAAATAGTTAAATAGACAGATAAAAAGATAGATATCCAAATAAATAAATAGATCGATAGATAGACTCATAGACACATTTATACATATATATAGATAGACATATATATAGACATATAGATAGATAGAAGAAAGACATATAGTTAGACAAATAGATAGATAGACAGATAAAGAGAAAGATAGACAAATAGATAGACAAATTTATAGACATATAGATATATTGATAGACAAATAGATAGGCAGATAGATAAACAAATAGATAGCCATACAGTTAGATAGATCGATAGATAGAAAGATAGTTATTTAGATAGATAGATAGACAAATTGATAGATATATAGACAAATAGTTAGATATATGGATAAATAAATAGAAAGATATATATATATAGACATTTAGATAGGTAGATAGATAGACTAAAAGATAGACAAATATTTAGATAGATATTTAGTTAGTTAGATAGATAGATTGTTAAACTGATAGATAGATAGATAGATAAATAGATAGATAAATAGAGAGTTGGAAAGATAGACATAAAAAAAGATAGATAGTTGGATATATAGATGGATAGATAGATGGATAAATAGACTGATAGATAAACATATATATAGATATATATATGTGTGTGTGTGTGTGTGTGTGTGTGTGGATAGATACACCGATAGATAGATAGATAGGTAGATTGATAGATAGATAGATAGGTAGATAGATAGACATATATATATATATATATATATATATATTTATTTATTTATTTATTTATTTATTTATTTATTTATATTGTTATATCAATTGAAAGATAGTTTGATAGACATATTGATAGGCAGATTGATATACAAATTGATAGATATATAGATAGATTGATAGATAGATAGATAAATAAAAATATAGATATATAGATAGATAGTTAGACAAATAAATAGTTAGATAGATAGATCGATCGATAGCTAGACCTATATATATATATATAGAAGATAGATAGATATATAGATCGAAAGATAAATAGATTGATAGACAGATAGACATTAAGAATATACATATAGATAAATATATAGATAAATAGAGAGATGGAAAGATAGACATAAAAAATAGATAGATAGTTGGATATATAGATGGATAGATAGATAGATAAATAGACTGATAGATAAACAGATATATAGATATATATATAAATGTGTGTGTGTGTGTGTGTGTGGATAGATACACCGATAGATAGATAGATAGGTAGATTGACAGATAGATAGATAGGTAGGTAGATAGATAGACATATATATATATAGATAGATATTTATATTGTTATATCAATTGAAAGATAGTTTGATAGACATATTGAAGGCAACTTGATATACAAATTGATATATATATATATATATATATATATATATATATAGATTGATAGATAGATAGATAAAAATATAGATATATAGATAGATAGATAGTTAGACAAATAAATAGTTAGATAGATAGATCTATCGATAGCTAGACCTATATATATATATATATATAAAAGATAGATAGATATATAGATCGAAAGATAAATAGATTGACAGACAAATAGATTGATAGGTAAACAAAAAGATAAATAGTGAGATAATTGGATAGATATATAGATACATAAATATATAAATATAGATAGATAGATAGACAAATAGACACACAAATAGATAGACAGATATATAAACATATAGATAGACAAATAGATAGATATATATATATAGACTAACAAATGGGCAGAGTGATAGATAAATAAATAAATAGAAAGATGGATATACATATAGAAAAACTTACAACTTGACAAACAAATAGATAGACATTTAGACAGACACATTGATAGACAATTAGTCAAATAGTTATATAGATAAATAAACACATAGATAGAAAGTTTGACAGATATATAGACAAATAAATAGAGAGATAGATATACAGATAGATATACATATAGATATATAAATAGATAGATAATCAAATAGATAAACCGATAAAAAGATAGAAAAATAGATAGATAGATAAATAGATATATAGCCAATTAGATATATAGATAGATAGACATACAAATAAATAGATTTATTGATTTATTGATAGATAAATTGATAAATAGATAAATAGATAGACAGATTGATAGATAGATAAATAGATATAGAAATTATTGACAGATTAATAGACATATTGAAAGATAGATAAATAGACATATTATTAGAAAGATAGATAGACAGATAGATAGAAATAGATAGATATATAGATAGAAAGATAGATATATAGATAGATAGATAGATAGAAATAGTGAGAAATAAATAGATAGATAGATTGACATATAAAAGTACGGACAAATTGATATATAGAAAAATAGATAGATAGATCAAAAGACAAATAGATATAGAGATAGATATATAGATTCTTAGATAGTTAGATAGATAAATAGATAGCTAGTTAGAAAGGATAGATAGATATATAAATAGATTAAAAGATATAAAATTTGACAAATAGTTAGACTGAGAGATAGATTAATAGATAGACAATTAAATAGTTATATTGATAGATAGATAAATAAAATGATAGACAAATAGATAGATAGACAGAAATAAAGATAGTTTGATATTAAAATAGATAGTCAAATAGATTAACAAGTAGATAGATAGATAGATAGATAGATAGATAGACATATCAATAGACAGACAGATAGATAAATAGATAGATAAAAATATTGATAGATAGATATATAGATAGACAGATAAACAGACAAATAGATAGAAAGATCGATAAATAGATAGATAGATAAATTGATAGAGATATAGATTGATAGGTAGGCAAATAAATAGATAGATCGATAGATACATTAATAGACAGACATACATACATAAAGATAGATAGATAGATAGATAGACATTTATAAAAATAGCAAATAGATTGATAGACTAAAAAACAGATAGATAGATAAATAAATAGATAGATAAACACATAAACAAATAAAGATATAGACATATAGACAGATACAAAGATCAATAGATAAATATATAGACAGATAAACAAATAGACAAATATATAGTTATATAGATAGAAAGACAAATAGACAAATTGATAGATATATAGACAAAAATATAGTTAGATATATGTATAAATTGATATATACACAGATAGATAGACATATAAATATATAAACATATAAAAAGATCAATAGATAAACAAATAGTCACTTAAAAAGATAGAGAGAAAGATAGATAGACAAATAGACTGATAGATATATAGATAAATAAAAACATAGGATATAGACAGATAGATAATAGTTAGATCGATAAATAGACATATAGGTAGATAGACAAGTAGACAGAAAAGAAATAGATAGATAGATAAATAAATAAATATATCGACAGACAAATATATAGATAGATAAATATATAGATAGATAGTTAGATAGATAGATATAAAGATATAAAGATATTTATATAGATAGACAGAGAAATAGATACATAGATTGATAGAAAGACAAATATAAAAACAAACATAGAGACAAATAGACACATACACAGATAGATAGGAAAACATAGAGATGGATTGATATATAGATAGATTGATAGATAGTTAGACAAATTGGCTGCTAGAATGATAGATAGAAAGATTGACTAGTAGTTAGTTAGCCATATAGAATGTTAGATAGTTAGCGAGATATTTAGATAGAAAGATAAACATATAGAAAGTTATATAATTAGATAGATAAACACATATATAGATGGACAAATATCTATATATAGACATATAGAAATAAAAAAAGATAGATTGATTTATAGATAGATAAACATATAGAAAGAGTTACATATATAGCTATTTAGATATATAAATATATAGATAGACTAATAGATAGATAGATTGATAAATAGACAAATAGATAGATAGGCAAATAGACAAATTGACAAATACATAGATAGCTTAATAGATATACATATAGATTGACAGATTGCCATTTTGACAAATAGACATAAATGGATAGAAAGCTAGATAGACATATTAATATATAGAAAGATATATAGATAAATAGATAAATATAAAGACTGGCAGATAAATAGAAAGATATATAGTGATTTAGATATATAGATATATAATTATAGAGATATACTAATATATAGATATATGAATATAACAATAGGCAGATATATATATATATATATCCAAATTTACAATTAAACTTATAAAACAATTTACAAATAGTTTGATAGGCTGATAGATAGATATACAGATTAATATATTGAAAGAGAGATAAATAGTTAAATAGATATATAGATAGTTATATAGATAGATATTTAGGTATAGACATATACCTAAATAGTTATATAGATAGATATTTAGGTATAGACATATACCTAAATAGTTATATAGATAGATATTTAGGTATAGATATTTAGGTATATAGATAGATATACATTTAGACACATAGACACATATACACATAGATACAGAAAGACATATATATATAGATAGATTGACATATAGACAAATATAAAGATATACACATAGACATATAGATAGATATATAAATAGACATATAGACAAATATACAGATAGAAAAATAGATTGAAAGATAGATAGATCATAAAATTGATAGATAGATAGGTAAATAAAGAGATAGACAGATATACATATAGATAGATAAACACAATGATAGATAGATGGAAAGAAAGACAAATATATAGATTTACATATAGATAGATAGTAACAATGATTGATAGATAGAAATAAAGATAGATAGATAGATATACAAATAAATAAATAGACTAATAGATAGACAAATAAATAGTTAGTTAGTTTTACAAATCGATATATATATTGATTGATAGACATATAGATATATTGATAGACAAATAGATAGATAGACAAATAGATTGATTGGTAAACAAATAGATAAATAGCGAGATAGTTAGATAGATAGATATATATATATATATATATATATATATATATATATACATATATATTGATAGATAGATAGACATATAGACACACAAATAGATAGACATATAGACACACAAATAGATAGACAGATATATACACATATAAATAGATAGATATATATATAAACAAACAAATGGGCTAAGTGATAGATAAATAAATAGAAAGTTGGAGATATAAAAAGATGAACATACAACTTGACAGACAAAAAGATAGACATATAGACAAACACATTGATAGACAATTATACAGATAGTTAGATAGATAAACACACATATAGATACATAGAAAGTTTGACTGATTGATAGACAAATAAATAGAGAGATAAATATACAAATAGATATACATATAGATATTTAAATATATAAACATATAGATAGATAGACAAATAGATAGATAGAAAAATAGATAGATAGATAGATAGATACATAGATATATAGACAAAAAATTTAATTAGATTGATAGATAGAAAAATAGATATATAAATAGATAGATAGATAAATAAATAGATTGATAGATTTATTGATAGATAGATTGATAGATTAATTGATAGATAGACAGAATGATAGATAGACAAATTGATATATAAATTATTGATAGATTAATAGAGATATTGAAAGTTAGCTAAATAGATAGATTATTAGAAAGATAGATAGACTAAACGATAGAGATAGATAGATATATAGATATAAAGATAGATATATAGATAGATAGAAAGATATAGTGACAGATAAATAGATAGATAGATTGACATATATAACTACGGACATATAGATAGATAGATCCAAAGACAAATACATATAGAGATAGATTCATAGATAGTTAGATTGTTAGATAGATAAATAGATAGATAGTTAGAAAAGATAGATAGATATATAGACAGATAGAAAGATATATAATTAGACAAATAGTTATACTGAAAGAAAGATAAATAGATAGACAATTAATAGTTAGATAGATTGATAGATAAATAAAAAGATAGACAAACAGAAAGATAGACAGAAATAAATATAGATTGATAGATAAATAAATTGACAAATAGATTAACAAATAGATCGAGAGAGAGACAGATCGACAGATAGATAGATAGATAAATAGATAAATAAAAATATTGATATATAGACAGACAGATATATAGACAAATATATAGATAGATAAATAGATAGACAGATAGATAGATTGTTAGACAAATAGATAGACAGATCGATAGACATATAAATAGGCAGATAGATTGATTGATTGAGAGATAGACATATATAAAAATAGCAAATAGATAGATAGACTGATAAATAGATAGATAGATAAATAGATAGCTAAACACATAGACAAATAGAGACATAGACATTTAGACAGATACAAAGATAAATAAATAAATATATAGATAGATAAAAAAATAGACAAATATATATATATATATATAAACAAATAGACAAATAGAAAAATATATAGACAAAAAGATAGTTAGATAGATGGATAAATTAATATATAGATAGATAGATAAATGGATAAATAGATAGACATATAAAAAGATCGATAGATAGACAAATACTCACTTAAAAAGATAGAGAGATAAATAGATAGACAAATAGACAGATAGATATATAGATAAATAGAAACATAACACATAGACAGATATTTATTTGTCAGATAAATAAATAGACATATAGATAGATAGATAAATAGATAGAGAAGAAATAGATAGATAGATAAATAAATATATAAATCGACAAACAAGTAGATAGATAGATATATAAATAGATATATAGTTAGATAGATAGATAGATATAAAGATATAAAGATAGTTATATAGATAGACAAATAGACAGAAAAATAGATACATAGATTGATAGAAAGACAAATATAAAAATAGACATATGAACAAATAGACACATACATAGATAGTTAGGAAAATAGAGAGATGGATTGATATATTGATTGATTGATATATAGTTAGACAAATAGGCAGATAGATAGATAGATAGATAGATAGATTGACTCATAGTTAGATAGCCATATAGAATGTTAGATAGTTAGCTAATATATAAATTGAAAGAGAAACATATAGAAAGTTATATAATTAGATAGATAGACAAATATATTTATAGACAGATAGAAATAAAGAATGATATATAGATATATAGAAAGATAAATAGATAGATTGATATATAGATATAAAAAAGTTACATATATAGATATTTAGATATATAAATATATAAATATATAGATAGACTAATATATAGATAGATAGATAGATAGACAAATAGACAAATACATAGATAGCTAAATATATAGAGAGATAAATTAACAGATCGACATTTTGATAGATCAACATTTTGACAGATAGACATATAGTAGGATAGAGAGCTAGATAGACATATTAATATATAGAAAGATATATAGATAAATAGATAAATAGATAGACTAACAGATAAACAGAAAGATATATAGAGATTTAGATATATATATATATATAATAATAGGCAGATAGATATATATCAAAATTTATAATTAAACTTATAAAATGATTGACAAATAGTTTGATAGGCTGATAGATAGATATATAGATTGATATATTGAAAGAAAGATAAATAGATAGATATATATATATATATATATATATATATATAGTTATATAGATAGATATTTATGTAAAGAAATATACATTTAGACACATAGACACATACACATAGATACATAAAGCACTACAACAAAAAACATATTCAATGATGCTTAAAAGAATCATTAATGATATTTCATGTTGCTTATCGAAAGTGCCATCCGCTAGCCTGTCATAATAAGTATTTGCCTATAATGTCATTTTTTAGAAGTTTCATTGAAAAAAACCTTGATGCTAAAAAAATTGTCATTGTTTATTATACCACTCTACCTTGACACTCAGAGAAATATCATTATCTGTTATATCAATCTTAAATTACTTGAATATAATGACAGTAAAAGTGTCCAAGAAGATAATGATTTAATTAAATATCAATTTAATAATTGTTGTAAATAAATTTTCACCTATTATTGTAATACTGCATGCACATAAGAAAAACTTATGTTTCAATCCATACCAAGATCTTTGTTTTTAATTACAATGAGGAACTTGTACTTCTTACATTTCATAAACAAAATAAAATATATCTAAATTTCAACATTCATTTTTTTAATTCAATTCAAATTTTCTTATATATGCAACCCAATTGTGCCTTATCTCCAAGAAACTACTTCATGCTAGCTTAGCTAAGTTGAAAGTTAATTTCCTAAAAAGGCAACCTACATACAAAAAATGAACTATAATCAATTACACTTGCAGAAAAATAAAATATTATAAAGCATTGTAAAATAAAAATGAAGGAATGATAACAACATATCATGAAAATAATTTATATAACAATTGACATATATAATTAAAAAAAATTAACAACAAAAACAAAGTTAGTAGTAATGGGTAAATTAGAAAGCAAGAGATTTATCAATTATGGCATAATCAATTATTGCATAATCAATTATGGTAAAATACAAAACAATAATAATTCATTAAAAACATATATGTGTATAGTGAGTTGAAAGATCTCACAAACTACTTGAAGAAACACTACAAAAACCAATTAAATTTAATAAAATGAAAAGTTAAATTACAAGCCATCTTCTCAATACTTAAAAAAACTCGATTAGATACTATGTAATGTAATTTCAAGTTCTATTGATTACACATATATAGTAATCTATTAACTTATAGTTTTAGATTCATTAATAAAATAAAAGGCTATGTAATAAAAAAAATTGTGCCTTGAAAAAATCATTATGTTTTATAAGGGTGATAATGTAACTTACAATGTTGTGGTAAAGTATTGAAGCCAAAATTCGAAATCTCCATGTTTTCCATAGCCAAATCAACAAAAAAATTCTAAAGTTGACAACGAAAACAAAAGATAATATGATAATAATAAAGTTCCAATTGCATATTCCATTTTAAAATATGTAATAGAAAGAAAGAAGTAATAAACTTGATATCATTATGAAAAAAACCTTTATTTTCACAATAGTTCATGGACCACTCCAAAGTTGGAAGATCTTCTAACTTCACCAAAAAAAGGTTTTCTCTATAGACACATATGAATCATGCATATAATATACTAACTTAATTCAACTATTGGAAATTAGAGAAATATCATGAATGTTGAAGGAAAATACTAAAATATATTTAAATGATTATGTCAAATAATTTACCTTTAGTCATAGTTTGGTTCAAAATAGAGATAAAGTATGAACCTCATCAAAAGTGATAGTTAGATTTGTCAAAATTTGTTCATGCTTCAGTACAAAAAGGTGTCCCCAAAGCTTTTCAAACCGAGGAAAGTATTAATTGAGTCACCAACATCACCCATTCAGATCGTACTTCATTTAACTCATCTTTGTTGTATGATTTTTTCCTATCAAACTATTGAAAAGTAAAGTAATAGTTTCATCAATTACATTGGAAAATAAAATAAATATTGATATATTGAGAACCAACAAATCAATACATACCTTTGTTGTAAGACATCATCAATCGAGAATGATATCACTCATATATCTCATCACATAGTATCCACATTCAACACTACCTAGTTGTTTCGGGCAATAAATGCATAAAAAAAGATCATTATATATGAAGTTACTTACAAGTCATATTGTTATAAGTTTAAAATTAAGAAAAAGACACTAAATATTTTATTACTTTGTTTATATGAGTTATTTACCCCTAATACAACCCAATTAGGCTATATTTTTGATGATTTATGTTTTAAAAGTGGTTGAATTCTTAGAGCCCTACATGAAAATAAATTTTTGTAACCAACTATGCTTCATTCTATAATATTAAAGGAAAAATGTGCATATTAACAATGTCTTTAATATCATCTGAAGGTTGATGATGCATGGAATCAAGGTAATAAGCGATCAAAGTCCTTATGTCAAGTACCACCAAAACCCAATGACAACTACAAAATTAACATGAGTGTAACTACATATCAATTATAATTTGATAAATATGCATACTTATAAGCTTACTTATGTTTAATAACATACCCTAGGTTATATGGAATAAAAACAAAATCAGCATTATTTGCATTCATCAACCGATTAGCTATAACCCTTGACATATTTTTCTTGCTTGCTTCTCCCATTCTAGCTTTGGAAACCAAGGTCGGATTTACAAAAATAAATCACTCTGCCTCTTTAGTATCAGCCATCTTTTTATGCAAGTGCTTAATTTAATTTCACACAATATTTAAAAGTTTTAATATTTTAATGTAAATAAAATTAATTACAATTTACATCATGAAAAATTAAAGCATAAATAAGATAGTTAAAAAATATGAAAACCATATTAAATGTTTCTCTTACCATATATAGAACATAAGGTAATTAGATGGCACCTCTGTTGATGAAATTATGATATCCATATCTTCTTTCATGAGGAAGGTCTTAAAAGACTCTTCAAAAACATCTTCTATGATTTCTACTACATGTACCTTCTCATCCTTTAATAACAGCCTGACAAATGTAGCAAAGTTCTTGATATCTATAGGGTTCTCCTCTTTAAAACTCAATGTTCTCTCTTTATTCCTCTATTTCTTAAATTTCTTTGAATCCCATCAAACATAACATATCATTGTATATATAAGAATTTTCCTAAATTAAATAGTTTTTTTATTAGTAACTAGAAATTTTTTATTTTAAAAAAAAGCACATACCTGGATGAGATGAGTAGTAAGAATAACTAATTGGGCAGGCCATAAAATTTGATGCTCAATAGCATCTCCAATAGTGGTAATTTGGCTTGGAATAGGTACAAGAAGTAATGCATTTGAATCATAAGAAACATCCACAGCAACAAGGAAGTTAGCACCACATTCAAGTACCATTGTTCCAGCTGCAACTATATTTTCTTTTGTCCCTATGGCCAATTGACATTTCCTAACTGGTAAAATGAAACAATATTGTTTAGTTATGTGCAATCATCTAAAGTTGATAATTTCTAAGTAGGAAAGAATTAGTTAGACAAAATTGAGTTATCATAACTTAATGAGCTTATTAATATTATTTATTATACAAACAGATATTATAACATTACTTCTATATAGGAATTAATCAACTAGGTAAGTTGATATGAAAATTATGAGTTTGTGTTAACATATTTTTATTATATAACATAATATTAATTACAACTTTCCTTGTTTGCTTTTAGCATTGGAGGAGTGTGGTCATCTACTCGTTGTTTTGGTTGCTCAACATTTTCAGGAAGGATAATATGTTTTTGGAGCATGTTAGAGCTACCAACATCATATTGAGGTGTGGTGGGTACCATCTGAGAGAGTTGGAATAAAATTTTGCCTCAAACTTTGATTGTCACTCTTGCGATTCTTCCATAAATTCCCACAAAGCATGATCTGTCATAGAATGAAAATATTGTAATGGTCTATAATGCTTTCTTTTAGCTCATACCTGACCACTATATTGAAGAGATCCTAATGCTTCAGTAAGTATATCATTTCCATTGAAACTCAAACTACTTTCTTGTGACTTTTGCAACATCTTATCCTAATACACAATGATGTTATAAAATTTAATGTCATTTTGGTTAATATAAATATGTTATTAACATAAATAAAATATATGTTACATACTTATACTTAGAATTTTCTCCACTACCGGAATGACCACTTCATCATAAGTACCATCTTTTTTCTCCATTGTTTTCTTCCATAATGCACTTCTATCAATGACTTTAGTAAATTCGGTTGCTACCAACTTTTAAAATATTGAAATGTAATATAATGAGTCTCTAGTCAAATTCAACATAAAAAAATATAAATTAACAACATATTTAACTTACCATCTCTTCCTCAAGACCAGCATATCTCTTCCTACTAAGATGATGATTATAAATATGTTTTTTCCTTATTTCTTTTTGAACTTCTCTAAACTCCTAAAAATTGTATTTTATATTAAGTAAAGAAAATATGAGTATATGACATGAAAATAATTCGAAATTTACTTGAAATCTTTGAGACAATCTTTCTTTGACAAAAATTGTCCAATTTCATCTTCAATAAAACTGTATTCAACTGGTGGTTTTTTAAGAAGCACTAGTTGGTCTTTGAAAAGAATGGTATACTTTGTAGTCAACATGTTTTTGGATGATCTAAAGCACCTGCCCAATGATTTCATACAATTCCTTTTACTTTTACAATTCAATGTAAATGCTGCCTAGAAGTAATGAACATAGTTATTAGTTGTTAAAAAAATTTGCAAGTAGAATTAGAAAATGTTATAGATAGAAAAAAATACTAGTTTATCTCAATGGAGTCCCACAATTTATTCTTCAATTGCTTAGGTACATGATGCCAAGTGCTATATCTAATTGGGACCATGGTAGGTGCCAATACGCCTAAATAACTTGTGAGATACACAGTAGCTTGTTCGACATAAACACCATCAACATTATACTTTACTGTAAGTTTTATTCCTTTGCTCCTATTCTTGATAATCATAGTCTTTCTTGTTTTCCCTCAAAATATATTTCTAGTAGTTGCTTTATCTTGTTGTTCTGTATCCATACCTATCAGAAATATAATTATAATATACAAATAAAAGTACTAAAATTACTAACAAAAATTTAAAGAATAAAAAATTAACTAATTAAAGGCATTACCTAATCAGCTACTTTGCATAAAACATAATACTATCAAAGTTTTGAATAATGTCAACCTGACATTAACTAAAATTGAAAGCAGAATAATCATCTAATAACAAAGACAAATAAATTAACTAGTAAGCATACATTTATACTTCAAAACTATAGTAGCATATCAATTTACAATGCCATAAAAAAGCTACAGTTTGGTTATATATATGATTTGTTCTCAACCCAAATTCTCTCACAATCATCTCGAATACAAATTTGATTAGAATCATCCATTGCATCAAATAATTCAACCTGTGGTAAAGAAGATATGACTGGATTATGTTCAATAGAAATTTCCATAGAATCATCATCGTTTGCTCTTTCTGTGAAGTCTTGTTGAGAATTTTACAAAACAATTGACCATTTTGGATTAAGTTCATCTTGTACATAGAAGACTTTCTTAGCTTGGGAGGCTAATATGAACGGATCTGACTTATGAGCCACTCTGCTAAAGTCAACTAAGATAACCTCAAGATCATCAACTTTGATTCCGTTCTTATTATCAACTCAATCACACTTGAAGACTGTACTTCTGAGCATAGTATAATCAAGGTCCCAAATCTCAGTAATAACTCCATAGAAACAAAGTTCCCCGAAAATAGGATTTTTATCCTTAGCACTAGCAATTTGCATGGTCGTTGCTACAATACTAACTCAACTATTTTGGGTAGCTAGTAAATCATAACACTCCATGGTATTATATTGACATCCATTGATGACATAACCATTATACTTCATCACATAATGGCTTGGAGCATCAGCTATCCATTTAAGGGTTTCAGATACAGGTTCATTATTTCCAATTGCAACTTCAACCTATAAAAATAAGTTCCAGTTATCATTTATATGTTAACCATTAATTTAAAAGATATGGAAAATTTAAGAAACCATTGTAGTAACGTAAGTTGTAACCAAATGGTAAAAGTCTGAGAATGCTCATCCTATAACCACTTTTGCCTTTTTGAATGACGTGGATGTTTCACTTTCAGTCATTGCATGTGCTCTCTATGAAGTCATGTATAATAATTAAATAATTAGAGTAATATATTATATGTACAACAAATAAAGAAACAAAAAGTTAGTGGTGCTTACTCAATATAAGGTTGGAAAATTGAGGTATTTTCCAACACATAATGATGTGCTTGTAACCATAAATTGCAATCAGCCTTCATAATATGACCTCCAAATATTGGTGCCCCAACCTTTTGGTCAGTATTTGAACTACTAGGAATCCCAATTGCATCCACATTTGATAAGTACTCTGTACAAAACTCGATTCCTTCTTCTGCAATATAGCATCCAACAATACAGCCTTTAGGTCGAGTATGATTTCGTACATAGCCTTTTAACACTTTCATAAAACTTTCAAATGGGTACATCCACCTAAAGTAAACTGGTCTACAAAGTCTCACTTCTCTTATAAGATGCACAGTAAGATGCACCATGATATCAAAGAATGAAGGTGGGAAGTACTTTTCAAACAAGCATAATGTCATGACTATCTTATTTTGTAACTCATCTAATGAAGGAACATCAACGACTTTACTACCGAGAGTATTGAAAAAAAAACTCAATCTACAAATGGCATTCCTCACATGCTTGGACAAGATAGAACGTAATAAAACCGGCTAAAATTGTTGCATTAATGCATGATAGTCATGGGATTTTAATCCATAAAGTTTCAAGTCTTCCATTGACACGAGGTTTCGAATGTTAGAACAAAATCCATATGGAACCTTCAATTGAAAAAGTGTTTGGCAAAACACCTTCTTTTCCATTGTAGAAAGTGTATAACATGCAAGATGGTGATATGTTCTCTTTGATTCAAACCTTGGTGCCAATTCGCTACTTAAGCCCATTTCTACAAGATCTAAGCGAGAATTAAGCCCATCCTTTGTCTTATCTACAATGTTGAGTAAGGTACCAATAATGTTTTCACAAACATTTTTCTCAATATGTATTACATCCAAATTATGACGAACATGAAGATATTTCCAATTTCAAGATCTAAGAATATGGACTTCTTTATCCAACAATTTGTATGTTGATTTCAGAGTTACCGAGATTAACCTTTTTTCCCCCAATAATTGCAATTTCCATTGATTTTTTAATATTTTCTCGCCAGTCAATATTTGTGAAGGTGAGTGAAACTCTTGTTTTCCATCAAATGCTTTCTTTTCTTTCATATATGGATAGTTTCTTGGAAGAAATCATCTATGTCCAGTATATAGGAGTTCTTTTTTCCATGCTTTAACCTACAAGAATATGTTTCTTCTCTACATATTGGACAACCATAATATCCTTTAACTATGCAGCTTGACATGTTTCCATATGCAGGAAAATCATTGATTGTCCATAATAGAATGGCTCTTAATGTAAAGAATTCTTGTTGATGTGCATCGTAAACTTGAACTCTGACCTCCCACAATGTTATTAGATCTTCTATTAGTGGTGCTAAATAGATATCAATGTCATTGCCATGTTGTTGTGGATCTGAAATTAATAAAGATAATATCATAAATTTTCTTTTCATGCACAACCATGGAGGAAGGTTGTAAATTATCATGAGAATGAGACAACAACTATGTTTGCTATTAAATGAATTGTAAGGATTTATGCCATCTGTAGAAATTGCAAGTCTCAAGTTTCTAGGTTCTAAGGAAAACTCAGTTCATCTGTGATCAACTTGCTTCCATGATGGTGAATCTGATGGACGACGCATTTTCCCATCAAAATTGTTTTCTTCAACATGTCATATGAGCTTTTTGGCAATTTTTAATGATATAAATATTCTTCTAAATCTTGGAATTGGAGGAAAATACCACATTACTTTCGTAGGAACTCCTTTTCTCCTCTTAGTTCTTGTGTTATTGTCTTCCACCTAGAAATTCCACAGGTAGGACATAAGGATCCATCTTTCAACTCCTTTCGATAAAGTACACAATCATTTAGGCATGCATGTATTTTTTCATATTCCATTCCTAAAAAGTTAATGACTTTTTCGCTTCATACATGGACAAAGGCAATTCATTGTTTAAAGGGAACATATCTCTAAGTATTTGTAAAAGCTCTGAAAAGCTATGATCCAACCACCCAAAACATGCTTTCAAGTTATATAATTTGATCAATGCAGACTATCTTGTAAAGTTTCTATAACTAGGATATAATGGTTTTTCTACATCTTGTAGTAATCTTGGAAATAATTCAGAATCATTTTGACAATCATCATGTGTAGCTTGAACCATTTATATTATACTACGTTGATTATCAAATTGAAGTCTATCATAATGTTCTGGTCTTATGGTTGGTGGGCTATTTGGAGCTGCCTCTCCATACCAATACCATGTATGGTAACTTTGATCAATTCCAAAGAAAAACAAATGGTCTGAAATCTTTTGAGGAGTATGGAATATCATATTACCATATTGTAAGCATGGACATTTAATGGAGGTTTTATTTGTAGAATTTTGTATTGCAAATGCAACAAAAGATTCAACTCCATCTTCATATTCCTTCGATCTTCTATCCTTTGCGATCCATGAACGATTCATTTTTAAAGAACAAATTATTTCCAATAGTGATCAAACGTCAAATGGAAGAACATATCAACATTCTAATGTTATTTGTTTAGCAACCTCTATTTTCTCTGTTAAAAGAAAATTCAATAATCAATTTAATAAAATATTTATAAGCATGTCAGATCTAAGATAGAAGGGATGAGCATTACTATTCTAATCATGTTAACTTTGTTTACATAGATTTACCCTTATAGAATAACATACTGAATATTTATAAATTTAAACAATCTAATTATATATATATATATATCTGTGCGCACGCACGTGTGTGTATGTGTGTGTGTATGTGTGTGTATATATATATATGTATATATATGTATATATGTATATATATTTATATTATTGCCTTGGAGTAGTAAATTCAAAAAGATGTATAATCACATTACAACAAGTGTATATAAATATTATCATATATAATATCAAGTTATGTTATTTGTTTTATGCTAATATTTCTAACATCATAAATTAGGGAGTGGTTTCTATCCCATATAGGAATACATAATTTCTATGTGTCAACTAGCAATGTACTTAGATTCATTTTTTTAAATTGATTACATATCGCATTAATTTTACAATATTAACTTTTTCCGAATCATTTACAAGATTAACTTACACTTATTTTAATGTAAGCTTATTTCAAATATATTACTTTTATTAGGAATGCCTAAGAATCAACTTTCAACTTATAGCAACATCTAAGCAGTCAAAATACTATGAAGGAAACTGAATGAAATTAACTAATTTTTATTATTTAAAGTCCACATAAGTAATTGTCCCACAAAATAAACAATAAGGCGACCAAAATTTTTATTTTTATCTAACGTATAATAATAGCCTAAATGATGATGATTATTATTATTTTTACTATAATTATATCATTATTTTAATTTTATCTTTCACAAAAAAATGATTATATATATATATATATTCCAAGGATAACTTTTTACATATATATATTCCAACTAAGGATAACTTTTTACTTAAAATATAATGACTTTGTGTTTGAATTAAACTGGAGAAGGATAATAAGTGGTCATCTGGGATGACTATTAATTTTGATGTCTCTATCTTTATATTTAAACAACAAATATAAGAATAATAATAATCTATAAATCAATAAATAGTTATTAATTTATTTCAAATTGCACATTTTCTTGAAGGAAATCAAACATGAGAAATTATTTCTCATAGTTAGTATGATTCTTAGAAAATTAAATATTTAAACAAAAAAAATATCTTTTACTTATTCTATATATAAAAGTCAAATATGAGAAAATTCAATTCATTAATATAAATATATTTTATTCTCCTCATAATCCGATCCTAGAACTTCCCATTATGCATTCTAGAGCATTATAGGTTTTTATTCCTTTTTTGTTATTTTTTTAACGAAAAATTGTTTAAATCATATTTGATGTAAAAGCTAATTCTCTAAATTATAAGAAAAAGGACATGACATTGGGGAAAAGAAAAATTAAAATGATTTTTTTATCAAACATGCCTAAGAAAAAGAGAAAATAAAAAGTATTTTGAGAAAAGGAAAATTTTATTGGCCATGTATTTTCCTTTTAACTATATTATTTTATTTAATTCTAGCTACTTAAAAATATTATATAATATTTACTGGATCCCCAAATCTTATTTTCCTTATTTGTGTAGCTTATTTTAACAAATACTTTGCTTAATTTCTCATTTTCCATAATCAATATTCTCATGTATAAAAGGTATATAATGTATATATTCTCTTTTTGATAGTAATATCCTTATTTGTGTAGCTTATTTGTATAAATACTTTGTTTAATTTCTCATTTCCTATAATCAATATTCCGAGGTATATAAGGTACATCTTCTTGTTTTGATAATAATATCCCTCTTTTGTTTATTTTCTTTTTGTGAGGAAGATAGTAATAATCTATTCAAACTTCTCAATGAATAGAAAAGATTTAAAAAATAAAGTAAAAGTATTTAATTAGGTGAGTATTAATTTACTTATCATCTATTTCTATACAAGATAATAATATATTTTGATTTTGCTGTTCTATCAAACATAAAATAAACAAATACGTGAGCTAGACTAATTTATAGATATGATATTACATGTCTTTAGGTCCTTAGGCTAATTGATTTTGAAAAAGCATGACTATAGAGTACACATTTTTAGGAATTATAGCCTCCTTTTTTCCATACTTTCATAGTCTGAAAAACAGAGGAGGAGATAAAATCTTTGGCCAATCACTTTCCTTATTTGACCTCCTTTACCAAGAATTATTTTATTTTATTTTGTTGACATGTGAAAAGATTGACATGACTCAATGAGTAGAAAAGTTGGAATCACATTTTTTTTAAATGGAAGTGTGATAGGAAGTAGAATATTGTTCTAGAACTTAGCTCCCACTTTGCCTTCTCCCTTCAAACCAAACTAGCGAACTTAGCTCTAAAACTAGAAATAACACTCTCTAAATGACATAACCTTTCTAACACTAACTCAACCCGTTAACTACTAAAAAATGTAATCTTACAGTAGTAAAAATTTCAACATTTTTAAAGTAGAGCCCACCCCAGAACACTATAATCATCCATATTTGATAAACTTAAACTGTTTAACAAAAAAAATAGGAAAGATTTTCCCATTTTCTGATACATAAATTATTGTGATCTACCCCATTTTTGATACATAAATTAAAAGGAGACAAGGAAAAAGACATTAAAAATTTGACTCCTCATTTATAAGACTATCAAAGAAGTTTCAAGGTCCTCCACCAACAAAATAAATGTATGGGACATAAATATAGTTCATTTTCTTACCAAATTTTAAGGAGGTCCTCATGGGTGAGAACTTTAAAAGTTGGATTCATCATGTACAAGCCACCGAAAAAAGACTCTGGATTAATAATACCACAAAATCATTAATTCAATAGGTGCTTTCAACTGATTCAGTCGGAAGAATGAAAAGAAGAGTAGTAGTCTACCATTTAGATTTGTGTTGTTTGTGACTTTGTGCTTTGTCTGGTTGCAAGAGTTTTAGAGCATCTCCAACAATGCTCTCTAATATAGCAACTTAAAAAATATTAAAATAATATATTATATATTTTAGTTATTCAATTTTTAAAGTTAACTCCAACAATGCTATTTATTTTAGCTATCCACCTCAACAAACTATAACTAACTTATAAAAAATAATGTTTTAACTAATATATAAAATACCATTTCATCACAACACACACTATGCTGATATATACTTAAATTTAACTAGATAAGTATTTTAAAAACAAAAAATAAAATAAATGTTTATGACCTGAATCATAAACAAAAAGTTATATTTAACAAATATGAGATGAAATTAAAAAACAAACAAAATTTATAGTTTAGCTATCCATATTTCATTATATTTATAGTTAAAAAATTTATATTTAAAAAATGAGATGAATTTAAAAATTTATATTTTAGCTATCCAGCCACGAAATCTGGATAGCTAAAATCCAGTTTTAACAGGATTTTAACTAGATAAAAGAGATAACATGATTCACAAAATCATGTTTCATGAAAACATGATTTGCTAAATCTCATTTATATCTAAAAATGAGATGAAATTTAACTAGATAAACATGATTCACGAAATCATGTTTTTGTTGAACGAAACCATGATTTTGTGAATCGAAATCCAGATTTCGTTCATCGAAATCTAGTTTTCGCTGCCCGAATACATGATTTTTCTTTTTTTCGATTTATTAACGAAATCTTGATTTCTTTGCTTGTAATATTTTTTTCAATCAATGAATCAATATACTGGGACATGGTGTTGAAGATGAAATTGAAAATACTTTTCAAAACATAATCATGATTGATGCGTTAAAAATATTAAGATTACCTGAAGTTTGGAAACTTTTCAAAATGATAATCTCGAGTGATGCGTCAGGCAAGGAATGAAGACTCGCAATTTCTAGCTAGTCTTCTTTTTATTAAATGAAGATAAATTAAATATTATATTCATCACATCATTTTATTAAATGACATTAAATTTTCATTTTATTATTATTTCTCATAGGGATAGATTAAATATTAGCAGATTAATTTTAAAATTTAAAATTATTACTTATTTTATAAATAAAAAATTCAAATTTGAATGTAAAAATATTAAATTTTTTTTTAATTTGATCATATGTTTCTTTTTATTTTTAATAAATAATTTTCAACTAAAAATTGATTATTTTTTTTATTAATCTAGAATAAAACTTAAAATATTATTACTTATTTTACAAAAAAAAAATACAAAACTAATTAGTTCCAAATCAATAAATTCAAAATTAATATTTTAATATCCATGACACTTATAAAAGTGACAAGGTTTTAAATTTTCAGCCCATTATCCCTTGGTAATTTTTAAGGAGTCAATAAATCTCCGAACCTATTAGTCTTAACAATGACACTTCTAGTAAGTGGCATAAAAATAGAAAACATGTTCCAAATAATCATGTTTTTAGAAAAATGGCATGACATGTCTAATTAGAAATAGAATAATGACATTTTCTAAAAACGTCAAGGAACAAAACGTCATAAATTTGGAGTTTTGTTGTAGTGAAGACATAGATACATTAATAGATTGACATATAGACAGATATACAAATATACAAATTGTCATATAGATAGATATATAAATAGACATATAGACAAATATACAGATAGATAGATAGATTGAAAGGTAGATAGATAGAAAAATAGAAAGATAAATTGATAGATAGATCATAAAATTGATAGATAGATAAGCAAATAGAAAGATAGACTGATATACATTATATAGATAGACACAATGATAGATAGATTGAAAAAAAGACAGATATATAGATACACATATAGATAGATAGTCACAATGATAGATAGATGGAAATAAAGACAGATAGATAGATATACAAATAAATAAAAAGACTAATAGATAAACAAATAAACAATTAGTTAGGTTTATAAATAGATAGATAGACGATAGGTAGATATGTAGATAAGTAGATAATCACATATAGATATACAAATAGACACATAGACATATAAATTGATATATAGACAAATAAACAAATAGATAGGTTGACATATAGATAGATAAATAAATAGATAGACAAATTGATAGATAAGCAGATAGATAGACATATATTGAGACACATATAGAGAGATAAAATGATAGTCAGATAGTTTGAAAATTAGATAGGCATATAGACAGATAAACAAATAGACATATAGATAGATAAACATATAGTCAGATATAGAGAAAGATTAATAGATATATAGATAGATATATGATAGAAAGATAAATAGATAGATAGACAGATAAACAGATAAATATATTTACATATAGGTAGATAAATCTATAGACTGATTGTCTAATTTATAGAAAAATAATTTGATATTTAGATAAATAGATAGATACATAGGTAGGTAGATAGAAAGAAAGATAGAAAATATACATATAGATTGATAGATACATAGATAGATAGACAGATAGATAAATAGATATATATATATATATATAGATTGATAGACATATATATAGATTGACAGGTAGACAGACAGACAGTTAGACAGATAGATATATAGATAGTTAAATTGAAAGATATATAGTTAGATTGATAGATACATAAACACATTGAAAGATAGATATATAGAAATATATATTGATAGAATGATATTCAGATAGATAGATAGATAGACAGATATATAAATAGATAGATAGATAGATATAAAGATAGATAGATAGATATATAGATAGACTGATATATATATATATATATTGATACATAGCTGGATAGAGAGATTGAAAAATAAGAAGATAGATAAATAGACAAATAGATAATTAAATAGATTGTAAGACAGATAGACAGACAGACAGATAGATAGAAAGATATATAGATATATAAATATAAATATAAATAAATATATATATATATATATATATATATATATATATATATATTGATTCTTAAATAGATTGATAGACAGATAGACAAATATATATATTTACAGATACATAGATAGAAAGATAGACAATTAGACAAATAGAAAGACAGAAAGATAGATAGAAAACATAATAATAGAAATACAAATAGATCGATATACAGATTAATAGATAGATAGTCTGACAGATAGATTTATATACAGATAGGTAGATTAAAAGATATAAAGATATAAATATAAAGATATATAGATAGACAGATAGAAAGATCGATATATAGATAGATAGACACATAAACACATAAATGCATAAAATGATATATAGATTAATAGATAGACAAATAAACATATAGACATATTGATAGATTGAGAAATAGACAAAAAGTTGAATAGTAAAATATATAGATAGATAGATATATAAATAGATAGAGAGATAGACAAATAGATAGATAGATAGGTTGGTAGACAAAGAGATGGAAAGAAAGATAGTTAGATAGACATATACATAAATAGATAGATAAATAGACATATAGCTAGGTAGATAGGTAGGTAGGTAGATAGATAGATATACAGATAGATAGATAGATAGTAAAATAGACAGATAGATGGATAGATAGATTCACAAATAGATAGTTAGAAAGATATATAAACAGATAGATAGATTGGCCTATAGGCAGATTGACAAATTTACACATATACAGATAAAAAACTCGATAGATACATATATAGATAGATAAGAAGATAGATAGATAAATAAATAGATAAATAAATAGATATAGATATAGATGAAAGATATATAGATCAATAGATAGATAGATTTAATGATAGATAGATAAACAAAAATGTATTTAAATAGTTAGATAGATATATAGATAGATATATAAACAGTTAGATAGTTACATAAATAGATTGAATAAAATATAGACATTTTGACAAAAGATAGATATATAGATAGAAAGATAGTTAAATATTAAAAAAGACAAATAGATAGAGCGACATGAAAACAAATAGAAAGAAAGAAGAAACGCAAATATATAGAAAGATACATAGCTAGTTATATAGATAGATAGATAGAAAGATAGAAAGATAGCGAAACTGATAGATTGATATACTAATAGGCTGACAAATAAAAGATAGTTAGTTAGATAGAAAGATAGTTAGACAATTAGACAAATAGAATGAAAAATATACAATGATTTATGGAAAAAAGATAGATAGAAAAATAATAAATAGAATTAAAGTCTTATAGACAAATAGATAAATTAACAAATAGATAGATAGATAAATATGCATATTGATAGATATTTTTTGTAAATAGCTAGATAGATAGATAGAAAGATGGATAGATAGACAAATATATAGATAGACAGAATGATATATAACCAAATTGACAGATAGATAATTAGAGTGATATACTAAAAGACAACTAGAGGGAAAGATATATCGACAGATAGATACATAGACAGATATATAGATCTGCAGATAGATAGATAGCTAATAGATAGATAGATAGATAGATAGAAAATTTTATAGATAGACTGATAGATAGAGAGATAGATAGATAGATAGTTAGTTAGTTAGATAGTGATATAGATATTTAGATAAATAGATAGATAGATATACATATAAAAAGATAGCTATATAGAAAAATAGACATATAGAAAGATAGGGAGATAGACAGATTGACAGATAGACAAATAGACATATAGACAAATAGAAATATATATAGATTGACAAATATGTAGATTAATAGACATAAGGATAGACAAATAGACAGCTAGACAGATATAAAAATAGTCTTATATATATAAATAGATAGCAAACAGACATATATACAGATTGATAGATAGATAGATTGATTGATTGATAGATTGATAGAAATATAGATATATAGACAAATATATCGATAGACAGCTATAATGATAAACAAATAAGTGGGTAGATAGATAGACAAATAGATAGAAAGAAAGATAGATAGGTAGATAGAAAGATAGATAGAAAGAATGATATATAGATAGATATATATATAGATAGTTAGATAGATGGACAGATAGATAAATATATAGATAGATAGATAGAAAAATATATAAATTGGCATTAAGCTGATAGTAAGATATCAAATTTGACAAATATACTTATAGGTAGATAAGCAAAAAGTTAGGTAGCTTGATAGATAGATAGACAAATAGATAAATATTTAGATAGATAGATAGATAGATAGATCGATCAATATATAAACACAAAGATAGATAAAAATAAAGGCACATTGAAAAATAGGAAAATAGACACATAGACACATTAAAAATACACTAATAAATAGATAAATAAGTAGATAGACAAACATATGAAAAGATAGTCAAATAGATAGATAGATAGATACTCAAATAGATAGATAGACAAATAGTCAAATAGATAGACATATAGATAAACAGATAGATAGATGAATGGATAAAAAGATAGATAGATAAATCATCATAAAAATAGACAGAGAGATAGATAGATGGACAAATAGATTACAGATAAATCATCAATAAAATAGACAGATAGATAGATAGACAAATAGATAGATAGAAAGACAGATGGATAGATAGACAAATATATAGATAGATAGAAAGATATATAGCCAAATTGACAGATAGAATTAGAGTGATATACTAAAAGACAACTAGAGGGAGAGATATATCGTCAGATAGATACATAGACAGATATATAGATTGATTGATAAATAGATAGCAAATAGATAGATAGATAGAACAATTTATAGATAGATATATAGATAGACTAAAAGATAGAGAGATAGAAAGAAGGATAGTTAGTTAGTTAGATAGTGATATAGATAGTTAAATTTATAGATAGATAGATATACATATAAAAAGGTAGATAAATAGACAAATAGACATATAGAAAGATAGAGAGATAGACAGATTGACAGATAGACAAATAGACATATGGTAATATATATAGATTGAGATATATATAGATTAATAGACATAAGGATAGTCAAATAGACAGCTAGACAGATAGAAAAATAGTCTTATAGATATATAAATAGTTAGCAAATAGATAGATATATAGACAGATAGATTGATTGATTGATTGATAGAAAGATTGAGAGATAGACAGATATAAAGATAAACAAATAAGTAGGTAGATAGATAGACAAATAGATAGAAAGATAAATAGATAGGTAGATAGAAAGATAAATATATAGATAGATAAATATATAGATAGTCAGATAGCGAGATAGATAAATATATAGATAAATAGATAGACAAATAGATAGACAAATATATAAATTGACATTAAGCTGAAAGTAAGATATCCAATTTGACAAATATACTCATATGCAGATAGGCAAAAAATTAGGTAGTTTGATTGATAGATAGACAGATAGATAAATATTTAGATAGAAAGATAGACAGATAGATATATAAACACAAAGAAATATAAAAATAAAGGCACATTGAAAAATAGGAAAATAGACACATATACACATAAAAAATTACACTAATAAATAGATAAAGAAGTACATAGACAAACATATGAAAAGATAGACAAATAGATAGATAGACAAATACTCAAATAGAGAGATAGACAAATAGTGAAATAGATAGATATATAGATAAACATATAGATAGATATTTGGACAAATAGATAAATCATCATAAAAATAGACAGATAGATAGATATACAGATAGATAGATACATAGATAGATAAACAAATAGATATATAAATAGATAGAGAGATAGACACATAGATACATAGACAGATTGACAAATAGATATATAAATAGATAAAGAGATAGGCATATAGAGACATACACAAATATACAAATAGATAATTAGACACTTAGACACAGACAAATAGACTGATAAATAGATACAATGATAGATAGGAAAACATAAGAATAGATAGACAAATAGATAGTAACGAAAATAAATAAAAACAAAGATAGATATATATACAAATAGAGAGACATACTGATATTCTGATAGATAGATAGAAAGGTAGACATTTAGAAAGATTGAAAGATAGACAAAAAGACTGATAGACTAATAGATAGATAGACACACAGATAGTTAGACACATAGTTAGATATAAAGATAGGCAAGTAGATAGATAAAAATCTATATAAATAGAAAGATAGATAAATATATATATATATATATATATATATATATATAAAATAATTTATAGGTAGACAAATAGATAGATATATTGATAAATAGATAGATAAATAGAAAGTTAGATAGGTAGATAGTTAGATACAAAAAAAAGATAGATAGATAGATATAATGGGAGTTAGATCTATAGATATATAGATATATAGATATATATATATATAGACTAATAAATAGATAGTTAGAGAGACAAATAGACAAACAGACAGACATATATAAATATAGATAGATAGATTGACAAATAGACATATAGGTAGATAGAAAGATAGATATACAAATAGATATATATATATATATATATATATATTCAAATAGCCATATAGATAGAAATATATTAAGAAGATATAAAGAGATTTAAATATATAGAAAAATAAATATATAGATAGACTAATATATAAGATAGATAGATAAACAAATAGGCAGATAGACAAATATCCAAATAGACAAATAAATGTCTAAAAAGATAAACAATTAGTTAGATAGACCAATAGATAGATAGACAGATAGATAGACATATTGACTTATAGATATATATAGATAGTCTTTTATATAGATAGTCAAATGAATAGATAGGTTGATAGTTAGAGACATAGATAGATAGTTAGATAAATAGATAGAAATTCATTTAGACATATAGATAAAAGTCAGATAGATAGATAGATAGAATGATTGATGAGTAGATAAGCAGATAGATAGATTGACATATAGACAAATAACAAATAGATAGATAAATAGATATAAAAATAGATAGATAGACTAATAGATAGATAGCCATATAGACAAATAGATAGATATATAGATAGACAGTTAACCAAATAAATAGATAGATAGATTAATAGATAGGTTAATAAAAGAATGAATGATTGATATATAGATACAAAGACAATTATATATTTAGATAGATTGATTGACAAATAGAAATATATACAGATAGAAAGATTGATAGATTTAGAAAAAGGCATATAGACAGATAGACAAATTGATAGATTGATAGAGAGATAAATAGATGGACAAAAGATAGATAGATAGATAGATATATAGATAAATATATATAATATATGCATATAAATACATAGACAAATTGATAGATAGAAAGATAGATAGATAGACATATACTAATTAACAAATAGATTAATAGATAGATAGACAAAAAATATATAAAAAAATAGACAAATAAAAAAAAGGTAGATATATAGACACATAAATAGAATGATACACAAATAGACATATAGATAAATAGATAAATAGATAAATAGATAGATAGTTATATGATTATACAGATAGAAATATACATAGAAAAATAAATAGATGGACAGATAGATAGATAAATAGATTTTTAGATAAATAGAAAGATAGATATATATATATATAGATAGATAGAATGACTGATAGATAGATAATAGATAAATATTAAAATAGACAGATAGAAAGATAGACACATAGAAAGGTAGAAAGAAAGAAAGAAAGGTATATATATAGATAGATAGATAAACATATTGAAAGATAGATAAGAAGATAGATAGACATATTGATAGATAGAGAGAAATTCATGTAGATAGATAGACACATCGATACATAGAAAGATAGATAGATAGCTAGACATATAGATAGATGGACATATAAATAGATAAATAGATTGATATATATAGATAGATAGATAGATTGATTGATTGATTGAGAGATATAAAGATAGATAGATAGATAGAAATATATATAGATAAATCAATAGAGAGAGATATATAGATAGATAGATAGATAAATAGACAAATTGATATACATATAAATAGATCAACAGACAGTCAGACAGATAGATACATAGAGAGGTCTATAGAAAGATAGATACATACATAAAGACATATAAAGATATATTGATAGACATATATACAAATATACATATAGCAAGATACATAAATAGATAGACAGATAGAATAATATATAGATAGATTAATAGACAAATATATAGATAGATATAAAGATATATAGATAAACAGACAGATAGGTAGTTAGAAAGAAAGATAGACAAATAGTAAGATAGATATATAGACAAATAGATAATTAGACAGATAGAAAGATAGAGAAATAGATCGATAGTTAAATAGATAGATAGAAAGATAGATAAAAAGATATATAGACTTATAGATATATATATATATATATATATATATATATATATATATATATATATATATATATAGATTCCTAGATAGATAAATAGACAAATAAATTTATTTACAGATATAAAGATAGACAGATAAACAATTAAATAAATTAAAAGATAGAAAGATAGATTCAAAATAGATAGATATAAAAATACAAATCTGAATAGATAGAAATATAGATAGATAGATAAACAGACATATATATATATGTATGTATGTATGTATGTATCTATGTATGTATATTGATAGATATAATAATTGATAGATATATAGATAGACATATAGATAGACATATAGATAGACATAGATAAATAAAATATATAGACAGATAGGTAGATAAATAGATTGACAAATAGATAGATAATTAGATATATAGATAAATAGATAGATAGATTGTTAGATTGATTGATTGATTGGAAAATAGATAGATAGAAAGGTAGAGAGAGAGATAGATAGATTAATAGATAGATAGCAATATAAATAGATAAATAGGCCAATATATCGATAAATATATAGACATATAGTTATAAATGAGAGAGAAATCGACAAATAGATAGATAGACATATAGACATATAGATTGATTGATAGTTTGATATATAGCCAAATTGATAGATAAATAATTAGAATTATAGACTAATAGAAAACTAGAGAAAGATATATATATATATATATATATATATATATATATTGATAGATAGAGAGATAGATAAAAATATAGACAAATAGGCAAATATATAAATTAATAGATAGACACATAGATATATTAATTGATTGATAGATAGAAAGATAGATAAACATATAGAAAGATAGAAAAATATACAAAAAGATAGATAGAGAGAGATAGATTAATAGATAGTCAAAAAGGTATATAACTAGACATTTAGACAGATAGATAGATAGATAGAAAAATAAAAAGATAGATCGCTAGATAGATAGACATATAGATACATATAAAGATATATAGATAGATAGATAAATATATAGACACATAGAAAGATAGATATAAATATAGTTAGATACCTAATTAGATAGATAGACTAATATACATAAATATATATATATATATATATATATATATATATATATATATATATATATTGATATATAGATAGACTAATATACATAAATATATATATATATATATATTGATATATAGATAGAGATATAGATATAAAGATATATAGAAAGATAGATATATAGATAGACAAAGAGACTAATAGATATATATATATATATATATATATATATATATATATATATATATATTCAAAGATAAACAGATAGATAGATTTACATATAGAAAAATAAAATGATAGATAGATAAACTGATAGATAGATAGATATATACATAGATAGACATATAGATACATAGATAGATAGATAGATATATAAATAGTTATATAGTTATACAGATAGATAGATAGATACACATTTATACTGATAGAAAAATATAGAGATAGATAGATAGATAGACAAATATATAGATATGTAGACATATGGACTGATACAACGATAGACTAATTGACATGTAGTTAGAAAGATAGATTGATTGATTGATTGACATATAGACACATTGACGGATAGATATATATATATACACACACACACACACACACACACACACACACACACACACACACAGATAGATAGATAGAAAGATAGATAAATAGAATGATAGACAGATATACAAATTGATATATGTCCAAATAGAAAGATAGCTTGAGAGATTAATAGATATATAGATAGATAAACATATAAATAGATAGAAATATAAACCGATAGACAAATAGATACATATATATAGATATAGACAGATTGATATATAGAAAGATAGATAAATAAAAAAATAGACAAACAAACTAATAGATTGATAGATATTTAGATAGACAGAACTACACATTGATTGATATACTAATATACATGAAGATAATTTGATAGTTAGATAGATAGATTGAATGATAAATAATTCGATAGTTACACATATATATTGATTGATAGAAACATATTTAGATAGATAGATAGAAATATTGACAGATAGAAAAATAGATAGATGTACATATAGACATATAGATAGATAGATACAAAAAGAGATAGATAGTTAGATAACGAGAATGATAGATAGATAGACTGGTAGATAACTAGACAAATAGACTAATAGATAGAAAGACATATTGATATTTAGATAGATAGATAGATAAATATATACTTTGATAGATAGATATATAGATAAACAAATAGACACTTAGATAATAGAATAATACACAAATAGATAGATAAAGTGATAAATAGACACTTAGACAAATAGATAGATAGATAGATAGATAGTTTGATAAATAGCCAGATTCAAAAAAAGACTAATAGATAAATAGACAGGTAGATAGGTAGATAGATAATTATATATATAGACAGATAAAAAGATAGATAGAAAATACTGACACATAAATAGATAGACAGATAGACAAATAGACAAATAGACAGATAAACTAATAGACAATTAGATAGGTTGAAAGATATAAAGATAGATAGATAGATAGGTAGCTATTAGATAGTTAGATATTTAGACAAACAGATATATAGATAGAAAGAAAGATAATTAGATAGATTGACAGATAGACAAATATACAGATGGATATATAAAAAGAAAGAATGATAAATAGATAGATAGATAGACAGAAAAACATTTAGATAGATATATAGATAGATATATAGAAAATAGATAGATAAATAGATATAAAGATATACAGAAAGATTGAAAGATAGAAAAAAATAGATAGATAGATACTTAGAATAATATATAGATGAAAGATAGATAGATAAATAGAAAGAATTATAGATAGATATATAGATAGATATATAGATAGATAGATAGACATAAAGATATATAGATAGATAGACAGATAGAGAGATATATAGATAGATAGATAGATAGATAAATAGATAGATAGTTAGATAAATAGATAGATAGATAAATAAATAGATATATAGATATATAGAGAGATAGATAGAATAATTGATAGGATAATTGACTAATAGTCTTAAACATAGAAATATTGTTAGATAGTTAGACAAATAGAAAGATTGATATATAGATAGTAAGAAAGTTATTTAATTAGATAGATAGATAAATAAATAGATAAAATGGAATAATAGATTGATAGATTGATACATAGATACATAAGATCATAGACAGACAGACAGATAGATATTTGGATAGATAGACATTTAGATAGATAGACATTTAGATAGATAGACATTTAGATAGATAGGAAAATAATAAATTAGACAAAAAGATAGATATATAGGCATATAGACAAATAAAGCAATAGACAGAAAGATTGATAGACAATTAAATAGATAGATAGTTAGAAAGTTTGACAAATAGACATGTAGATTTATAAAAAAATAAAAAAATAGATATCTAGATAGATAAACAAATTGACAAATAGATAGTTAGAAAAATAGATATATAGAAAGAGATATAGAAAGATAGATAAATAGAAAGACATTAAGATAGATATATAGAAAGATTGAAGATTTAAAATAGAGAGAAAAGCAAATAAATAGATAGAGAGAGAGAGAGAGATATATATATATATATATATATATATATATAATTAGATAGACATATAGATAGATAGTTATATAGAAATAAAAATAGATAGATAATTAGTTTGTTAGTTAGATAGGTATATAATTATACAGATAGAAATATAGATAGAAAGATAAATAGATAGATAGATGATAGATAAATAAACTTTTAGATAAATAGATATATAAATAGATATATAGAGACAATGACAAATAGATAGATAAATAGATAAATAGATAGATAGTCAAATAGAAAGATAGACACATATAAAGATAGAAAGTAAGAAAGATAGATATATATATATATAAACAGATAGATAGATAAACAAATTGACAGATAGATAAGTAGATAGATAGATAGACAGATAGATAGATAGATAGAGAGAAATTCACATAGATAAATAAACACATAGAAACATAGAAAGAAAGATAGATAGACATATAGACACATAGATATATAGAAAGAAAGATAGATATACTAATAGATATATATATAGTTAGATAGATAGATATAAAGATATATAGAAAGTTAGAAATATATATATATATAGAGTTATATATATAGATATTCAATTAAACAAATTGAAATACATATAAATAGATAGATAAACAGATAGATAAATAGATCGATAGGTAGATAGGTCTATAGATAGATAGATAGATAGATACTTAGAGACAAAATAAGATTGATTGATCAATGTATAGACAAATATACATATAGCTAGATAGATAGAAAGGCAGTTAGATAGATATATAGATAGATAGATAAACAAATATATAAATAAATTGGTAGATATATAGATAGATAGCCAGATAGGTAGTCATAAAAAAAGATAGACAAATAGTAAGATAGATATATAGACATACAAAATAATTACATAGATAGAGAAATAGATATATAGATAAATATATAGAAAGATAGATAGATAGTTAAATAGATAGATAGATAGATTGATTGATTGATAGATAAAGAGATATATAGACTTATAGATAGATTAAATTATATATATATACCTTCTTAGATAGATAGACAGACAAATAGACAGATAAATATATTTACAGATACAAAGATAGATAGATAGACAATTAAACAAATAGAAAGATATAAAATAGATACAAAATAGATAGATATAATATTAGAAATCTGGATAGACAGACAGATAGATAGATACATAAACAGATATATATATATATATATATATATATATATATATATATATATATATATATATATATATATATATATATAAGTATATAGATAGATATAAAATTAGATAGATAGATATAGAGATAGATAGATAGATAGATATATAGAGAGATAGATAGATAGACATATAGATAGATAAAATATATAGATAGATAGATAAATAGATAGACAAATAGATAGATTGATAGATAATTAGTTAGATTGATTGATACACAAATATATAAATAGATAGGTAGATAAAAAGAAAGAAAGATAAATAGATAGGAAGATAAATAGATAGATATAAAAAAATATAGACAGATAGATATACATATATATATATATAGACAAATAGAGAGATAGATACATAAACATTTAGATAGACAGACAGACAGATAGATAGTTAGATAGATAACCAAATTGATAGATAAATAATTAAAATTATAGATTAATAAACAACTATAGAAAGATATATATATATATTGATAGATAAATAGATAAAAATATAGACAAATAGGCAAATATATAAATTGATAGATAGACACACACACACACACACACACACATATATATATATATATATTTATATTTATTTATTAATAGATTGATAGATATATAGATAGATTAACAAATATAAAGATTGAAAAATATACAGAAAGACAGATAGACTAATAGATTGATATATACATAAATACATATAGATTGATATATAGATAGAGAAATAAATATAACAATAGATAGAAACATAGATATATAGATAGACAGATAGACTAATAGAAGGAAATATATACATATTGATAGATAGAGATATAGAGATTCAAAGATAGACAGATAGATAGATCGCCATATAGAAAAATAAAATGATAGACAGATAGATATATATATATACATAGATAGACATATATTTATATAGATAGATTGATTGATTGATAGATAGATTGATTGATATATAGATAGTTTGACTAATAGACTGATATACATAAAGACAGTTAGATAGTTACACACATAGATAGAAAGATAGATAGATAGATACACATTAATACACTGTGAGAAATAGATAGATAGGCAGATAGATTGACAAACATATAGATTTGCAAACACATGGTCTGATACACTAATAGGCTAATTGATATATAGATAGATAGCTAGATTGATTAATTGATTGAAATATGGACACATAGATAGACAGATAGATATATAGATATATAGATATATTGACAGATAGACCGATAGATAAATAGAATAATACACACAATAGACAGATAGAT
>JAREIK010000763.1:82351-225025 GCA_029783825.1 Sapria himalayana | reverse complement strand
TCCATAAATATCTAAGAATTAGATCAAATGTAATTGGCAAGAGTTACCTACCAAAATAACTTAATTTTAAGTGCCATGCTAAAGCTGACTTAAAGTTGAATAAATATGGATCTTAACTCAATAGATAAAAAATTAGAGAGAGAGAGAGAGATAGACAGACAAACATATAGACAAATAGATAGATAGATAGTAAGATAGATAGACACATAAACACATAGACTAATAGAAAGCTAGAATAAAAATAAAATAGACACATAGACACAAAGGCTGATAGACTAATTAACTAAAAGACAAATGGATAGATAGATAGAAAAATAGATACACAGATAAATAGATAGATAGATAGATAGATAGACAAATAGAAAGATAGACATATAGATAGATATACAGGGAGAAAGATAGATAGATAGATACACAAATAGATAAATAGACAAATAGGTAATAAATAGATATATAGATAGACAAATAAATATATAGATTGATTGATTAATTGATAGATAAGCATATAGGTAGATAAATAGACATACATATAAATAGATAAAAAATAGATATATAGGTAGATAGATTGATAAGTAGATAGATAGATAAACAAATAGATAAATACATAAATAGATAGATAAATAGAAATATAAGCAAATATACAAATTAATAGATAGATATATAGATATAGAAATAAATAGATAGACATATAAAGATATAGAGAAAGAAAGGAAGAAAAAAAAATAGATAGATAGATAGATAAATAAATATATAGATAGATAGACAAATAGACAAAAAGATAGATAGATAGATAGATAGAAAATTAGACAATTAGATTGATAGTTAGATAGAAAAATAGACAAATAGACAAATAGATAGATAAATAGTTAAACAATTAGACAATTAGAAGGATAGAGAGAAAGATAGATAGATAGAATTTAGATAGATTCATAGATTGATAGATTAATAGATTAAGAAAGGAAAATAAATAAAAAATATATACATAGAGGGATAAATAGACAAAGAGCCAATTGGATAAAGACATACATATTGGTTGATTGATAGATAGATTGATAGCTAGTCATATAAACATACAGACAAATAGATAGTTAACTAGATAGATAGATAGATAGGTAAATACATAGAATGCTAATTAGATAGGTAAACATATTGACAAAAAGATAGATAGATAAATAGATAGATATATATAGACAGATAGGTGGATATATAATTATATATATATATTGATTGATAGACTCATAGACAAAAAGACAATTAGTTAGTTAGATAGATAGACAGATAGAATGATAAACATATAGATAGATAGACACATAGATATAAACAAATAGAAAGATAGATAAATAGTTAGTTATCTAGATAGACATATAAATAGATAGAAAGATAGATAGATAAACTGATAGATAGATTGAAAGACAGACAGATAGATATATAGATAGAAAGTTATATAGATAGAGAGATAGATATATAGATAGATAGATATACAATTAGATAGATAAATAGATAGACATATAGATAGATAGAATGATAAATAGACACATAGACTAATATACTGATAGAATAAAATATTGACAGACACATAGACTGATAAACTAATAGACTAAAAGATAGATAGAGAGATAGATAGATAGACAAATAGATAGATAGATATATAGATAGTGAGATAAACAGATAGATAGATAGATAAATTGATAGACTGATAGATTGATAGATAGATAGACTAATAAATAGATAGACAGATAGACAAATACACATATAGACAGATAAATAGATAGAAAGATGGACAAATAAATAGATATGATAGATAGATAGTTAAATAAAAAAATAAACTGATAAATAGATAGTTAGATAAATAGATAATTAGAAAGATATGTAGATAAATAGATAGACAGACATATAGATAAATAGATAGACAGATAGACATATATAAATAGATAGACAAATAGACATATAGATAAATAGATAGATAGATAGATAATTATATTGAAAAATAGATAGATAGATAGATTGATTGAATGATAGAAAAATATATAGAAAGATTGATAAAAAGGATGACTGATAGATAGAAAGATAGATAGATAGACAGATAGATCGATATACAGTTTAAGAAATAGAATGACAATTTGAAAAATAGACAAATTATTCGATAGAAAGATATACAGATAGACATATATATATATATATATATATATATATATATATATATATATATATATATATACACACACATATACATATAAAGTTAGATAGATAGTTAGATAGACAAATAAAGAGATAAATAGATAAACACATAGAAAGTTTATCAGATAGTTAGATAGCTAGAAATATAGATTTACATATAGAAAGATAGACAAATAGAAAGATAGAAAGATACATAGATAATCAAATAGATAGATAGATAGATAAAGATATATATATATAGAAAGATAAATAGATAGATAAACAGAAAGATAGATAGATAGATCGATAGACAAATAAATAGATAGGAAGAAAAATAAATACACACAATGATAGATATACATATAGATAGATTACAAGATATATATATATAGACAAATAGATAGACATAAAGATAGATAGATTGATAGATATACACATAGACCTATAGACAAATAGACATATAGAAGGACAAATGGATGGTAAGATAAATAGATAGATAGATTGACACATTGATAACTAATAGATAAATAGAGAAAGACAGACAGACATAAAGAGAGATAGACAAATAGAGATATAGATAGATAGATAGATAAATAGACACTAGACTAATACACAGATAGACAAATTGATTGATAGACTGATACACAGATACATAGATAGAAAGATAGATAGATAGACAAATAGAGAGATAGTTTGATAGAGAGATAGATACAGAGATAGACAGATAGAGAGATAAACAGAAAGAAAGACAAATATATTGATTAATTGGTAGTTAGTCAAATTTATAGATTTATAGATATATAATCAGAAAGACAAATAGATAGATAAATAGATAGATAGATAGATAGAAAAATAAATAGATAGATAGATACATAAATAAATAAATAGATTGGTAGATAGCCATATAAACATATATACATATAAGCACACAGATAGATAGACAATTTGTTACATAAATAAATAGATAGATAAAGTGATAGACTAATAGATTGATAGGCTAATAAAGTTAAATAAAGTTAAATAGTTAGATAAATAGATAGATAGATGAATAGGTAGACAGATATATAGCTAGTAAGATAGTTAGATAGTTATATAGTTAAATAGATAGATATATAGATAGAAACAAAGAAAGATAAATAGATAGATAGATAGATAGATATATAGGTAGATAGATAGATAAGCACATAGATAGATAGTCAAATAGTTAGATATACATTTTGACAGATAGACTAAGAGACTAATAGATTGATAGAATAGACTAAAAGAATGTTAGATAGTTAGACATATAGATAAATAGATAGATAGGGATGTAGAATGATATTTACATAGTTAGATAGTTCGACTATTAGATAGTTACATAGAGAGACAGACAAATGGATAGATAGATAATTAGATATATTGAAAGATATACAAATAGACAGAAAGATAAATAGATAGATATATAGACATATAATTAAAAAGATGAATAGATAGATAGATAGACAGACAGGTAGATAGATAAATATACTAATAGATAGATAGAAAGACAGACAGACAGATAGATATATATATATATAAACAGATAGATAGATAGAAATATATATAGTCATATGGATAGATAGAAATATTGATAGATATATAGACAGATATAAAAGAGACAGATTGAATAATAGGTAGAGAGATAGATAGATAGATAGATAAACAAATTTTTAGATAGATAGATAGCCTGATATATATATATATATATATATATATATATATATATATATATACACACACACACACACACCCACACACACACATAGATAGATAGATAGATAGACTAATAGTTAGATAGATAGAGAGACATATAAACAAATAGACACATTGATACATAGACACATAGATAGATTGAAAAATAGATAGTTAGACAAATAGATAGATACATAGATTGATAGATAGAAAGATAGCCAAATTGATCGATAGACTAAAAGGCAGTTAGATGGTTTAACAAATAGATAGATAGATTGATATATATATATATATAAAGACAGTTAGATAATTATACAGATATATAAATAGAAAGATAGATAGTTAGATGGTAATATAGATAGATATATATATATATACACACACACACACACATACAAATATAGACATTTAGATAAATAAACAAATAAACAGATAGATATATAGACATATAGACAAATATGTAGATAGATAGACATATAGATAGCTAGATGGATAGATACATAGATAAATAGATAGTCATACAAATAGAAAGATAAATAGATAGATAAATAGATAAATACATACACTAATAAACTACTAGATAGCTAAAGAGATATACATATAAATAGTTAGACAAATAAATAGTTAGATAGATAGACAAATAGATAGATATAAAGACTAATAGATCAATAGATATGTAGACGCATAGACAAATAGTTAAATAGATAAATAGATAGATAGACACATAGACACTAAGATACATAGACTAATAGATAAATTCACATATTCTAAATACAATTCTAGACAAATAGACAGATAAACAAAAAGACAGATAAATAGACAGAAAGTCACAAAAACATATATATAGATAGACTGAGAGATAAATTGATATATAGAATTATAGATAGAAAAATAAATAGACACATATACAAATAAATAAATAAACAATAGATAGATAGATATATATATATATATATATATATCTAGATAGATAGATAAACAAATTGACAAATAGATAGACAAATAAATTGATAGATAGATAGTAGATATAAAGATAGAATGAAAAGATTGATAGAAAAATAGACAGGCAGATGTATAGATAGATTGATAGATAGACAGATAAACATATATATATATATATAATGATAGATAGGCAAATAGATATAAAGATTGATAGATTGATTGATAAAGAGATTAATAGATTGATATACCAAAAGATAAAATAATAGATAGATTGATGGATTGATTGATATACAGATAGACAAATGAACAAATAGATTGGTTGAAAAATAGACAGCTAGATAGATAGTTAGACAAATAGACAAATAAACAATTAGATTGTTAAACAATTAGATAGATAGACAAATAGAAAGATAGGTAGATAAGAAATAGATAGATAGATAGATTTATTGATAAATAGCAAGTAAAAAAATATAGATTGACAATTATATATATTGACAAATAGACTGTTATATAATAAAATAGATAGATAGACAAATAGTCAGATAAACACATAGATAGATAGATATATAGATAGACAATTAAAAAATAAAACGTAGATAGGTAGATAGTTAGAGAGGTAGATATATAAATAGATAGATAGTTAGACAGATAGATAGATAGGTAGATAGACAAAAGGATAGATTACTAGATAGGAAAATAGGCTTAAAAAGAAATATATAGATATATAGATAGATAAATAATTATATAGATAGATAGATAGATAGACACATAGACAAATAGATAGATAGACAAATAAATAGATAAAAAGATAGATATATAGAATGATAAATAGACAGATAGATAGATAGATAGACAAATAGATAAATAGAGACAGATAAATAGATTAATAGATAATTAAATAAATAGGCTGATAGAAAGATAAACAAATAGATAGATGATTAGATATAAAGATAAATTGATTGATTGATTGTAAGATTTAGAAATAATAGGTAGATAGAAATATAAAAATATACAAATAGCCATATAGACAAATAGAGATATAGATAGATAGGAAGATAAAAAAATAGATACATAGACAAATATACTGATAAACAAATTGATTGATATATTGATAGATAGATACATAAATAAATGGATAGATGGAAATATAGATAGATAGATAGATAGATAGTGAAACACATAAATAAATGGATAGATAGATAGATAGAGATATAGAAATATAGACTAATAGAGAAATACTAAGAAAGATAGATAAAAAAATAGACAGTTTGATATATATATATATATATATTTAAAGATAAATAGATCTATATATAGAGAGATAAATAGATATATGCATAGATAGTTTACAAATAGTTAGATTTACAAATAGCCTGATACACAAATAGATATATAGATATGTTGATAGATAGACAGATAGATAGATAGATAGACAAATATGTGCATAAATAGATAGATAGATAGATACATAGATAAATAGGTAGATTGAAATATAGAAAGGTAGGCAGGCAGATACATAGATAAATAGATAGATAGAATCATAGACAGATTGATAGTTAAACTGAAAGAAAAATAAATATAAAGATAGATAGATAGCTAGATTTATAAACAAATAGATAGATAGAAAAATTGATATACATATAGGTGGATTGATAGATAGTTTTATAGAAAGATATATAGAATATTAATTGAAAGATTGAGAAATAATAGATAGATAGAAATATAAAATTGACAAATAGCCATATAGACAAATAGAGATATAGATAGAATGGAAGACAAATAAATAGATACATAGATAAATAAATAGATAAACAAATCGATTGATAAATAGATAAATAGATACATAGATAGAAAAATATATAAATTGATATAGAGATAAAGAAACACAGAGAAATGGATAAATAGATAGATAGATAGATAGATAAAGATATAAAAATATACACTAATAGAGAAATACTAAGATATATAGTTAAACAAATAAACAACTATATATATATATATATAGTTATAGTTATAGATAAATAGATCTATAAATAGTCAGATAAATCGATATATGCATTTATAAATATACAAATAGAGACATATACAGATAGCCAAATATACAAATAGATAAATAAACACATAAATAGATAGACAAATAGATCATTAGATAGACATATATATAGATATTCATATAGATATATATATATATAGATAGATAGATAGATAGATTCATAGATAAATAGGAAGATAGACATATAAAAAGGTAGAGTGATAGAAAGATAGATATATAAATAGATAGAATCACAAATAGATATATAGATAAACTAAAAGAAAATTAGATAGAATGATAGAGAGAGAGAGATATTAAGATACATAGAAAGATAGATAGATAAATATATAGATAGGTTGATAGACATATAGTTTGCTATATAGATAGATAGGTAGATTAATAGATAGATAGATATATAGATTAATAAATAAAAAGTTGGATATATAAATAGACATATATATTTTTTGAAAATTAGTGTGATAGTAATAAATATAGTTATATAGTTTGACAGATAGATAGTTCCTTAGATAGATAAATAGATCAATAGATAATTAGATAGTAACATTGATAGATAGATAAACATATAGACATTTAGATAAAAAAAACAAATAAAAAGTTAGATATATAGACTGATTCATAAATAGATAGATAGATATATAGATATATATATATATATATATAAACAGATAGTCAGATAGACAGATAGATAGCTAGATAGATAGATAGATAGATAGATAGATAGAAAGGAAAATAGACAAACAGACAAATTGAAATAAAGATCGACAAATAGACATATAAACAGATGGGCTAATAGACTAATAGATAGCTAGAGAGATAGATTTATTGATTGATAGTTAGACAAATAGAAAGACAGATAGTTAGAAAAATATAGATATATTGTTAATAGATAGATAGTCATGTAGACACATAGACACAAAGAGAAATAGATATATAGATTGATAGATAGATAGATAGTTACATAGAAATAAAGATACAAGATTGATAGATAGATTTACAATTAGAAATGCACTTATAGATTAATAGACAAATAGATAGATAGACACAATGACATATAGTCATATAGATAGATAGACAGCTTGTTATATAGAAAGATTGATATATAAATAGATAGATAGATAGATAGACAGACAGACAGATAGATAGATAGATAGATAGATAGACAGATTGATTGATTGATTGAAAGAGAGACAGATAGATAAACAGATAGATAGATACATAGTTATACAAATATATAAATAGATAGATAGATAGATATAAAGATAGATATATATATGGATGGACAATTAGATAGTAAGAGAGATATAAATATACAAAGATAGAAAGATAGATATAGATAGTTAGACAGATATATTGATTTATAAATAGGTAACTCGAAAATTAGTGATAGAAATAGATAGATAAATAGATCAACAAATAGATAGATAGAAAGACACAGACAGATAAATAGATAGATGATAGATAAAAATATAGATAGAAAGATAGATATATAGATATGCAAGTATACAAATATATAGATAGACTATTCGATAGATTGAAACTTAGATAAATAGTCAGATAAATAACTAGATAGAAAGATAGTTAAATATATAGATAGATAAATAGATTTACAAATAGGCAGATGGATAGACTAGTAGACATATTGATAGATAGATAGTTAGATTGTTGAAATATACATACATATACATATAGATAGATAGATATATAGATAGATATATATATATATATATATATATATATATATATATATATTGATAATTATTATACAGATTACCAAATAGCTAGATATACTAATAGACATATAGGTAGATAAACATATAGACAAATAGAAAAATATATATATAGATAGATTGATAGATTGATAGATATATAGATAGATAAATAGACAAATAGATAGATAGATTGATTGACATATAAACATATATATATATATATATATATATATATATATATATATATATATATATATATATATAGTCAAATATATTAATTGATATCTACTCCGATAAACATATAGATAGATAGAATGATAGCTAGATAAGAATATACATAGATATAAAGATAGATATATAGATATATAGATATATATAAAAATAGATTGATAAATAGATGCACAGCTAAATATTTAGATAGATATATAAATAGATATATAGATATGGGGCTAGATAGATAAACAAATCATAGAAAGATAGATAGATTTACATATAGATAGATAGACATAAAGAAAACTAGATATATAGAAAGAAAGATACATAGATAGATAAAGAGATAGAAAGACATATAAATAGATAGATAGATAGATAGATAGATATACAAATAGATTAATTAACAAATAGGCAGACAAATAGAAAGACATATAGATAGATTGACTAATAAATAGATAGATCGATAGATAAAAAGGCTGATAGATAAAAATGATAGAAAGATAGATAAGCACATTGAAACATAGAGAAATAGACAAAGATACCTATAGACAAAAAGAAACATATGCAGATTGATAGATAGAGAGAAAAACAAACATATGATAGATAGATAGACAAATAAACAAATATAGAGTTATATAGATAAAGACAGACACATAGAAACATAAATAGATAGAAAGAAAGATAGATAGATAGAAAATTAGAGTGATAGACAAATAGGCAATTAAATAGTTTTATAGATAGATAGATAAAAAATAAATAGATAAACAAATAGCGAGTTAGACAATTAAATAAATAGACCAATAGACATATAGACATAAAAATAGATTGATAGATTGATAGAAATGCATATAAACACATAGATAGACAGATAGACAGATTGATTGATTGATTGAAAAATAGATAGATCGACATATAGATATATGAACACACAGATAGATTGATTGATAGATGAATAAATAAGTAGATATACATACGTATATATAGATAGAGAGATAGACAGACAGATTGATTGATTGATAGATAGACTAACAAACACAAAGAAAGTTAAATATTTAGATAGATAGACAAATAAATAGATAAACCTATAGATAGATTGTTAGTATGTTAGTGAATTAGACAAATAGAAAGATAAACATATAGATAGATTGATAGATTGATAGATATACAAATAGATTCATAAATAGACAAATAGAAAGTTAGACATTTAGACACATAAATGCATTGACAGATAGATAGGTAGATAGATAGAAAAAAATATTGATTGATAGATTGATAGATTGATAGATTGATAGAATGAAAGATCGACAAAGAGATAGAAAGATAGATAGACAGATAGACAGATAGATAGATAGAAAGATAGATTAACAGATGAGATATAATGATAGATAGATAGATAAACATAAAATAAACAGATAAACAGATAGAAAATTAGACAGATTAATAGATAGGCACATAAAAACATAGCGACATAAATAGTTTGACTGAAAGACAATTAGTCTAATAGACTAATAGGCAATTAGATAGTTTTATATATAGAGTGATATATAAATACATAGATAGCCTTTAATATAGTTATACAATTATATAGATAGATTGATAAACATATAAACATATTGATATATTGATAAATTGATATATAAATAGATTGAAAGATTGACAAATAGAAAGATACATAGACAGATAGACAGATATATATAGTTAGATTGATTGATTGATTGATAGATAAATTAATTGACAGAGAGATTAAAAGATAGACATATATATAAATAGACAGATAGATAGATATATAGATAGATAGATAGACAAATACACTAATAGATAGATTGACGGACAAACATATAGATATATGTATAGATAAACAAATAGATAGATTGAAAAATAAATAGTTGGATAGAAATACACATAGATAGATAAGGAGATAGAGAGAAGATAGACTGGTAGACTAATTGATAGAATGATAGGTAAATAGTCAAAGAAAATAGAGAAATATATAGATAGATAGATAGATAGACAAATAGATTGTTAGTTAGTGAATTAGACAAATTGAAAAATAAATAGATACATAGTTTGATAGATTCACAAATTGTTAGATAGACAAAAAGAGACAGATAGATTGACAAATTGTCAAATAGAAAGTTAGATATATGGATAGATATATTGATAGAAAGATAGATAGATAGACAGATATATAGATAAAGAGATAGACATATAGATTGTTAGAAAAATAGAGAGATAGACATATATATATATAGATAGATAGAGAGATAGATGAATAGACACATAGAGTTACAGACTGATAGACTAAAAGACATATAGAAAGATAGAAAGTAAATAGAGAGATAGACAGATTGATATATAGATAGATTTGCAAATATATAGATAGTTAGATAGAGAGAGAGAGAGAAAGTTAGATAGTTAGATAGTTACATTGATTGATTGATAGACAGATAGGCAGATAGTCATTTAGACAAATAGATATATAGACAAATAGGTAGATAGATCAATAAACAATTTCATAGATAAATAGATAAATAAATATAAAGATAGATAGAAAGATATATGGATAGATAGATAGACATAAAGATAGATAGAGGGATAGATAAAAAAATAAATTGATAAATACAAAGATAGACTCATAAACACATATTTAGATAGTCAGATAGATACATTGACAAATAGACTGATAGAAAAATTAATAGTTACATATTAAGACTGATAGATAGATAGATAGATATATAAATAGATAGACATATAGATAGATAGACATATAGATAGATAGTTAGTTAGTTAGACAATTAGAAAGATAGATAGATAAATAGATAGATAGATATACAAATAGACATATAGAATGAAAGAAAGAAAGTCATATAGAAAGATAGACAAATAGTCAGATCGAATGATGGACTAATAGTTAAAAAGACATATAATTTGATACACAAATAGGTAAATAGAGAGAAAGATAGATTAAAAGATATATAGAAAAATATATACCTAGAATGATAGATATATAGATTAATATACTGATATACTTATAGACTAATAGACTAATAGATAGTTGGTTTGTTAGACATATAAATAGATAAATTTATATACAAATATATAATTAGACAGATAGACAAATAGATAGATAGATTGGTTTATTTATTGATTTATTGAATGATAGACTGATAGACAGAAAGATAGTTATACAATTAGATAGATAGATTGATTGAAAGATAGATAGTTACATAGATATATAGATTGAAACATAGATATATATAATAATAGATAGATAGATATATTGATAGTTAGATATATATAAATATAGATTGATTGATTGATAAAAAGATATATAGATAGGTAGACAGATAGATAGATAGTCAAATATACTAATAGATAGATAGTCTGATAAAAATATAGATAGATAGATAGATAACCACATAATAAAATAGGTAGATGTATATATAGATATATTGATATATATTTATATATACAAATAGAAAGATAAATAGATATACAAACAAAATATTTAGATAGATGGACGAATAGATAGATAGATAGATAGATAATCGGATAGATGGATAGATAGATAAATAGATAATAGATAAATAGATAGACATATAGATAGATAAACATATAGATAGAAATATTGATAGCTAGATAGATAGATTAATACATATATAGATACAAAAATTGAAAGATAGATATAGAGATAGATATATAGATATACAAATTGACCGATAGAAAATAGGCATATAGATAGATAGATACATAAAATTACATATAGATAGATAAATAAATAGATAGACAAATAGATAGATAGATAGATAGATAGATAAACACATAGAAACATATACAAATCAAAAAAAGATAGATAACCAAGATGATACATAGATAGATAGATAGACAGATAAACAAATATAAGATAGATAAATAGATAGATAGACATGTAGACGAATAGATAGATAGACACATTTACACAAATAGATATAATTAGATAGACAGATAAATTAATAGATGATTAGACTAATTGTCTAATAGGCAGATATATAATTTTATATATAGAGAGATAGATAAATAGATAGATAAGCAATTAAACAGTTAGAAAATTAGATAGATAAACAGATAGACAAATAGACATATAGATATATTGATAAATTGATAAATAGATAGATAGGCCAATAGTTAGATAGACATATATATAGATAACTATATAAATAGATAAATAGAGAGATAGATAGATTTATAGATAAATAGATAGGTAGATAGACTAAAAGATAGATTAATAGATATATAGAAAGAGATATCAATAGATATAGAAATAGATAGATAGAATTAAATAGGTAGATATACAGACAGATAGATAGAGAGAGATATAGATAGTTAGATAGATATACTGATAGACTAATAGATATAAAGTTAGTAAATTAGTTAAAGAGATAGAGAAATAGATAGATATATATATATTATTTGTTTGTTAGTTAATTAGATAATAGAATGATAGATAGATAAAAAAATTGATAAATTGATAGATTGATATATAAACAAATAGATACATAGATAGATAGAAAAATAGACAAATAGAAAGTTAAACATATAAATAGAAATATAGTTAAAAAGATAAACAGATGCACAAATATATAGATATTAAGATAGACGTATATATAGTTAGACAAATAGATAGATAGATAGATAGATGGTTAGTCACATATACTTAAAAGACTTATATACTAACAGATAAATAGAAAGATAAATAGATATATAGATATAGATATATATATATATATAGATTAATAGATATATAGAATTACAAATGGATAGATTGATTGATTGATAGATTGAAAAATAGATAGATACACAGATAAATTTATAGATAGATAGATAGATAGATAGACAGATTGATTGATTAATTGATTGATTCACACATTTATAGATAGATAAACATATAGATAGATACATAGATAGATAGATATATAGATAGATAGAGACTTTCAAATAGATAGATATACATATTGATAGATGTGTATATATATATATATATATATATATATATATATATATATCGACATATAGACTAATAGATCGAAAGATAGAAAGATAGTTAGATAGTTAGATAGATAGATAGATAGAAAGATATATAGTTAGACAGTTAGATTGATTGATAGATAGACATATATACATATAAACAAATAGCTATATAGACATATAAATAGCTAGATTGATAGATAAAATACAAATAGAAATATTGATATAGAGATAGATAGAAAAATAGATAGATTGACATATTGACAGATAGTTCTATATAATTATAGATAGATAAGTAAATAGATAGATAGACACAGATAGATAGACATATACATAATTAGATAATTTGATAGATAGATAAATAAACACTTAGAAATATAGAATGATAAACTAAAAGGCATATAAAGAAATAGAAAGATAGACGTATAGACAAATAGATGGATATAGAGACAAATAGACGGATGAATAGATTGATAGTTAGACAGATATATAGATATATAGATAGATAGAAATATAGATTGATAGACAGAAAGATTGATGATAGATAGATATAAAGATAGATACAAATATATACATAGAAAAATAGATAGATAGAGCCATAAACACATATATAGATAGTCAGATAAATAGATAGACTAATAGACTAATTGAAAAATATATAGTTAGATAGTAAGACAGATAGATAAATTGATAGACAGATATATATATATATATAAATAGATACTTAGATAATTAAATAGATAAAAAGATAAATACATAGATTGTTAGATAAATAGACAAATAGAAAGAAAGATAGATATTTAGAAAGATATACAAATAGTCATATATACTAATAGACAAATAGTTAGATAAATAGATATGCATATAGATAGATATGTTTATAGATAGATAGATATGTATATAAACATATAGCTAGATAAATAGATAGACATATAGATAGATAGTCAAATAGATTGATAGATAGATAGATAGACAAATAAATAGATAGATAGATAGATAAACAAATTGACGTATAGATTGATAGATAGATATGTAGACAGATAGATATATAGATAGTTAGACATATAAATAGTTAGACAGAAGGATATATTCATCAAAATATAGATAGATAGATAGACACATTGAATAATATACGTATATACTAAAAGGTAGATTGAAAGATAGATAGAGAGATAGATTGAAAGATAGATAGAGATATAGATAGATAGATAGAAAGATAAACATATAGTATAAAGATAGACATATAGATACACACACACACACACACACACACACATATATATATATAGATTTAAAGATAGATAGATAGCCTTATAGATAAAAAGATATATATACCAATAGTCTAATAGATGAATAGAGAGAATGAGAAAGATAGATTGACAGATAGGTAGAAATATATATAGATAGATAGACAAGAAGATAAATAGAATGATAGAAAAATAACAATTAGAAAGATAGACAAATAAAAAATAATTAGATTGATAGATAACCAAGTAGACAAAAAGATAAATAGGAACATATATGACAAATAGAGAAATAGACAAATAGGAAGATGGATAGATAGATAGAGAGATATATAGACAAATAGAAATATAGATAGACAGATAGACATGTAAATATATAAAGATAGATAGATAAAAAGAGAGACAGATATATAGATAATTAAACATATAGGTTGAAAGTCAAACAAGAAAATAGAAATATAGTCAGATATAAAGATAAACAAATAGATAGATTGAAAGATAGAAAGATAGTTATGTAGACAGATAGACTAATATATAAAAAGTTAGATAGATAGGTAGATAGATATATAGATATATCGATAGATATATCAGATATATATATATATATAAACACACACACACACACACACTGATATAAAGATAGACTAATAGATAAATAGATAAATAAACAAATAGATAGATAGTAGATAGAAAAATATTCAATTTGATAGAGAGACAGATAAACAAATAGTCACATAGATAGATAGATAGGAAAATATTTTGATTAATAGATATGAAGATAGGTATATATATCGATAGATACAAACATATATAGATAGACAAATAGAAAGATAGATGGACAGATAGATAGATAGATAGATAGATCGATCGATAAATAGATAGATAAATAGAGAGAAAGATAGATTGACAAACATATAGATAGATAGATAGACATACAGACAGACAGACAGACAGATAGATAGATAGTCAGAATGAGAGATAGATAGATTGATAGAAAGTTTGTCAGAGAAAGAGATAGATAGATAGTTAGAGAGATAGATAGATAGATAGATAAATAGATTGATAAGTAGATATGAAGATAAATAAATAGATAAATTCACAAATAGATAGATAGTTAGATAAATAAAGAGATAGACACATTTATAGAAAGAAAGATAGATATATAGATATATAGATGGATATATAGTAGATAGATGCATAGAAATATAGACAAAGATAAATAGGTTATTGCACATATAGATAGATAATTAGACAGGTAGATAGATAGATAGAAAAACATATAGATTGCTAGATATTTATATATATAGATAGATAGGTATAAAGATATATAGAGAGAGATATAGGTTGACAGATAAATTGAGAGAAAGATTGATATATAGATAGATAGTTAGTTAGAGATATGGATAAAAAGATAGATATATAAATAGATAGACAGATAAATAAATAGATATATAGAGAGAAAGATAGATAGATACATAGATTAATTGATTGATAAATATATTGACAGATATATAGATAGATATATAGATTGACATTAGATAGACAAAGAGAAAACTAGATTTATAGCTTGAAAGTCAAACAAATAAACAGATAGACAAATAGAAAGATAGATATATAGATAAAATATCCACAGACAAATTGATAGATAGAGAGATATATCGATATATTGATAAATAAATAAATAGATAAATAAATAAATAAATAGATTGACAAATAGATAGTCAGTTAGATAGATCAATAGAAAGAAAGATAGATAGATAGATAAATAGATAGATAGACAAGAAGATATATAAATAGATATGTAGGCTGATAAACAGATAGAGAGACAGACAAATAGATAGATAGAAAAATAGACTAACAGAAAGATAGATAGAGAGATATAGAGATAAATAGATAGATAGATAGAAATATTAATAAATAGATAGATAGTTAGTTAGAAAGATAGAATATTTATAGATAGAAAGATAAATTATTAGATAAATAGATAGTTAGATAGTGATATTGATAAATAGATTGATAGAGAGATTGATAAACACATATATAGACATATAGATAGACATATAGATAAACATATAGATAGAGAGATTATTATAAATACATACATATAGATAGACAAATAAATAGACAGATAAATACTTAGAAAGATAGATGGATAGATAGATAGATAGATAATAAATAGACAGATAGATAGACAAGTAAATAAAAAGATAGATAGTCGGATAGATAGACATATAGATAGATATATAGATTAATAATTGAATAGATTGAAAAATAGATATAAAGATAGATAGACATATGGAATATATTTACAATTAGATAAATGCATAGATAGATATATCAATAGATAGGTAGACCGATAAATAGATAGATAGACAGATTGATTTTGAGACATATATATAGGCAAAAAGATAGATAGATAGATAGACACAAAAATAGATAGAAAGATAAACAAATAGATAGTCATTTAGATAGACACACACACACACACACACAAATAGATAGACAGATTGATTGATTGATAATTAGATAGGTAGATAGATAAATAAATAGATAGACATATTGACAGATAGATAGACAAATAGATAGACATATAAATAAATAGATAGATATACAGATATATATATATATATATATATATATATATATATATATATATACACGCACACACACATAGATAGGTACATAGATAGATTTATAGATAGATATATAGATGAAAAAATAAAGATATATATATATATAGACATATTGATAAATAGATAGATACATAGATTAATAGACAAATAGATAGACCCATAGAGTGGTATATAGATATATAGTTAAATAGACAAATTGATAGATTAATAAATATAGTGATAGATAGATATTTTGACAAATAAATATACAAATAGATAGACATATAAATAGATTGATACATAAAAGATAGATGGCCAATTAGATTGATAGATATATCGATAGTAGATAGATAGTTATATGGACATATAAATAGGATGATACATAGATAGACATATAAATAGGAAGATACATAGATAGATAGATAGATAGATAGATAGATAGATAGAAGAGAGAAGATAGATAGATAAATAGATAGACAGATAGATAGACAAAAAGATAGACAAATAGATAGATAGATAGACAGATAGATAGGCAGATAGATAGATAGAAAGATAGATATATAGTTAGATATAGATAGATAGATAGATAAATAGATAGATAGATAAACAAATAGATTTTCAGATAGATGGACAAATAGATTGATAGTTAGAAAGATAGTTAGACAAATAGATAGATACTTAAATAGATAGATAGACGGATATATTGAAAAAAAAGACACATACAGATATATAGATAGATAGACATATATATATATATTGACATATAGATAGACAAAATGATAGATAGATAGATAGATAGACATGTAGAAGATAGATTGAATGACAAAGCAAAGATAGATAGAGAGATAGATAGATAGATAGACACATAGATAGATAGATAGACAGATATATAGATAAATATATAGATAGGTAGGTAGGTAGATTTACTAATAGATTGAATGATAGATAGATATGTTGAAAGATAGTCAAATAGATAGATAATTAGATATATAGATAGACAGACAGATAGATAGATAGATTAATAGACAAATTAATAGACAGACAGATAGATAGATAAATAGATTGACAGATAGATAGATTAATAGATAGACAGATAGATAGAAAGAAAGATAATTAGATAGATAGATATATAGACTGATTGATATTTAGATAGAAAGTTAGATAGATAGACAGATAATAGGTAGATAGATAGATAGATATACAGATAGTTATATTGAAAAATAAATAGATAGGTAGATAGATAGATATATATACAGATAGTTATATTGAGAAATAAATAGATAGGTAGATAGCTAGATAAACAATAGATAGATAAAATAGATAGACAGACAAATAGATAGATAGATAGATTTTTTTATTTTTTATTTTTTATTTTATTATTATTGACCCTCTCTTTCGACAGAGGAATACCTTTTGTACAACCTACTTGCTTGCTACCCATATCCCTTTACACCCATTTTTATCTTTAGTTACATCCTATCAAACTATTTATTCTTTTAGGCACATATTTAGCTAATAATAAGTTTTACTTGACTCAGTTTTCCGTGCATTCTTTTTGCTGTCCTGAGGATGCTATGGAGGTAAGCTTTGCCTTTTTTTATCTCCTTAGCTCCCTTCATGCTACTCCATAGCCTTTTCTCTTTATAGCCTCTATTGCTGCCACCCCATTGCTTCTTTTGATGTAACTTTGGTCGCTTTTTAGCTACTATTCTGCACAATAAAGATCATACGAAATATATCTATTATGACCTTCTCCTACCCCTTTTTCTTCCCTTTCCCCACTCCCTTAACACATTGTCAATCAGTTTACAAGTGAGGCCAAAGAAAAAGAAAAAATATGGAGTAAGAAAGTAACTAGACAGCTTCGTGTGGAAGGCATTCCATCCTGACGTTGGGTGCTATCTTCATTAGCTTTGCCATCATTTGCCTTTATCATTGAGTGCTTTTTCTTCCTTTCCCTTTCTCTTTAATTTGTTTCTATCTTCATTAGCTTTACCTTCATTGCAAGAAATCTATACAACCATAAGATGAGCCAAGATTCTATTTTCCTTTGGCTCTTTTAACTCTTGAGTCCCTATCTCCCTCTTCAAAATCGGGGCCTCATCTACTTAGCAAACATCGGCCTAACGCAAACTGAAGTATTCTAAGTGCTGACATAGCCTACCTTTCAATACAACAGACCCTAACTCATACCCTAAACAAAGTGTAAGATAGCTAAAAAGCTGTTACAGCTTACAACAAAAAAACAACACACAATTAACTGAAAAAGTTACAACAACAGACCCACCACATGAAAGACTAACAACATACCATTTTATTCAATCCATTTACAGACACTGTAAATTGCACACACTACTTTTAATTTACTGGATGAACAGATCCAAATCCCAGCTTCTGCTACTTACGATTGGCAATAAACTGTGCTAGCTTTCCTGAAATTAATGAGCAGACTTCCTACCTATCAATATCAGTAGTTAAATTACCTTCGCCTGGCACCTTCAGTCTGCTTGACCTGTTACAAATAATTCAAGTCCAAAACAGTTTTACTAGGCTCATTAAGGACCCTACTAATTATTATTTTTATTATTTTCAGCTTAAGGTCTTTCTTTTTATGCCCGCCCCTCAGGACCAGAGGGGCTCTTTAATACTCCAAGACCTTCACCTGAAATACTTATAAACACATAACCAACAAATCAAGCATAATAATTATTTCTACTCTTCCCTCCAAGAATTCTAAGCCTAAATTTTAATTTTTTTTGAACTCTAATATATAGAAATCCTATTTTATCTAATCTTATTAAGCCTTTATACTTTTCTGGAATATTATTACTCTCAAATTCTTGTGAGCCCCTTATTACTCCTTCATCAGCTAATTTATCTGCTAATGCATTAGCATCCCTGAATATGTGTATGGTTTTTCCTTTTAATTCACACATTAATTTTTTTATATTGAATATATCCTCTTCAAATTGCCACATTTATATCTTATCCATTACTAGATTTACCAAGAGATTCGTATCTGCCTGCACTTGAAGATTTTGGAGATTATTATCTTTGCATATTTGTAATCCCTTTTTTAAAACCATAACCTCTACATGCAATGCTGGAGTGGTAGAGGCTTTCATTGTAAATGCTTTTAAAACTGTACCTTCATTATTTCATATAACTCCTCCTCCTTCTGTAGCTCCCAGCTCTTTCTTAAAGCTACCATCCATGTTTAGCACTAGAGCATTTTGTGGTGGCTTTTCCCATCTAATTATTCTTATCACTGGAATCTTCTTTATTCTTGTTGAAAGGCTCCATTCTTTTCTTTTATTCTCATACATTCCAAGACTTCTCAACTTAATAGGACTACAAGCCGAAATAAATGCAGATTCATTCTTGATCTCTTCTAGTATATCTAAAATTTTCATATGAGTACCTTCAAATCTGCTTTTATTTCTAGCTTTCCATATACACCAGACTACGATATGTGGTATGTAGTTCCTTATGCATTTTAGTATGTTATTTTTTGTTTTATTTTTCCCCCAATTTTTTAATCATTCTATAAGAGATCCATGGCATTTTTCTAGGTCTGCATCCTTTTCTAATCTACCCCATACCTTTTCAGCTATCTTTCCTGTTGAGAATAAGTGATCCAGGCTCTCGATTTCTTGATTGCAACATTCACATCTGGATGCTAGTTTTATTCCTTTATTTTGGATATTCTCATTGACTGGAATAGCTTTTGAGATCAGTTTCCACATAAAGATATTCATTTTTTGTGGAAGCTCCGTAGCCCAATCTTTTTCATAAATTTCTTGAGAGATTTTATTATTTCTCACCCGTACTTTTATGCTTTTTAATGTAAATTTTCCTTGTGCATCTAGGGTCTATTTCCATCCCCTCTTAGTTAAGATAGAATGATTCTCCACTATATCTCATTGCTTGTACATTAGTTTCCAACTTTTTGATAATTTTTTTTGGATTATTTAAGGCATTGTTACCAAGGCCATATCTAGCTTTTATGTAATCTCGCTAAAGGCTGTCATTTTTGTTATCTTTTATCTTCCACCAGCTTTTACAAGCCCAAGCTTTGGCTATATCATTCAATTTTGAAAAGCCCAATCCAGCTTCCTCCACTGGATAACATAATTCTGACCATTTTTTCCAGTGGAGTTTATTTATACCACCCTTTTTACCCCATAAGAAATTCGACATTTCTTTTTATAATTTGTTTGTAATAGTCCTTGGAGGCTGTAAGGACATTAAAACATGCGCCAACGAACTTTACAGTACATGGGTAATCAATGTTATTCTTCCTGACATACTTAGCAGGTCTTCCTTCTAACATACAATCTTTTGTCTAATCTTTTCGACTAGGAAAACTAAGTAATCCCCTTTCAATCTACTCGCATAAATCGGGAACCCAAGGTACATTAATGCACCTTTCTTTTGAGTAAATCCTGTGATTGTTTTTATTTTTTGGGTAATGTTTTCAGGGATGTTTTCCTGCTATCATAAATTGACATTTATTCTTGTTCAGTAGCTGCCCGGTTTCTTCTTCTAGGATATTTATAAATCTCATCATGTTTCTCATGGAGTGGCTGCTAGCATTAGAGAAAATTATGATATCATCCATGTATGCCAAGCAGAACACGATAGGGGTATTTTTTGGTTGCTTGTACATGAGGATTTTCCCCTCACTCGTTTCTTTTTTAAAATTTACAATGAAGAGTTCCAGATATATATTAAATAAAGAAGGGGAGAGAGGGTCCCCTTGTCTAAGACCTCTTGAAATTTTAAATTCACTACCCTCTTGTCCATTTATAAGTATTTTAACCCACGTGCTAGAAATGTATCTATATATTAAATCTATCCAGAATTCCGAGAACACCAATTTTCTCATTAAATAGCATAATGTTTCCCATTCAATAGAAAGATAGAAAGATTAATATACAAATTAATAAATAGTTTGATAGCAAAATTGATAGAGAGATTGATAGACAGGTTGATAGATATATAGATAGATTTATAAATTGATTGATTAATTGATAAACAGATAGATAGATTTATAGATATATAGATTAACAAATAGATTGATTGATAAATAAATATATAGAAAGATATATAGAGAGGAAGATATACATATAGATATATTGATAGATCGATCGCTTATAACATAGATAGATATACATATAGATAGAGAGATATATAGATTGATTGACAGATATATAGGCATATAGATAGACAAATAGAAATAAAGATATATAGACAGATATATAGACATATAAATAAACAAATATATAAATAAATAGATAGAAAGATAGGCTAATAGATTGATAGATACACACATAGATAGATAGATAAATAAAAAAATAGATAGACAAAGATATAGATAGATAGAATGGCATATAGATAGACAGATAGATAGACAAATAGATAAATAGATAGATATAAAGATAGATAGATAAACAAATAGAAAGATAGATAGATAGAAAGATATAAAGATAAATAGATAGACATATAGATATATAGATATATAGATAGATAGATATACAGAAAGATAGATATAATGATTGATAGATAGATAAATAGATAAACAGCTAGATATACAAATGGATAGGCAGATAGATAGAAAAATAGATAGGTATAGAAATAGATAGACAAATAGATATACATAATTATAGGTAGATATATTGATAGACTGATAGAAAGAAAGAAAGTTAGATAGATATATAGGTAGATTAATAGATTAACAAATATAAAGATAAATAGATAGATAGATAAATAGACATATAAATAGGAAAACAACCACATAGACATATAGACAGATAGATAGATAAATAAATGAACTAATAGACAAATAAACATATAGATATATTGATAGATACACAGACAAATAGTTAGATAGATAGATAGAAATTTAGATAGAAAGTTAGATAGATAGATAGATAGATAGACAAATAGATAGATAGAAAGATAGACTTTTAGATATACAAACAGACAAATAGATAGATATTTAGACATATAGATAAATAGATAGACACAAAAATAGACAAATTGGTATACAGACAGACAAATAAATATCTATATATCTATCAATTTATCTATCTATCTATTTATTAATATATCAATCTATCTATAGAAAGATCGGTTGATTATATATTGATTATAAAATTAATAGATATACATATAGATAGACAAATAGAATCATAGATAGATATATTGATATATAGATAGATAGATCGATAAATATAAAGGTCGACTGAAAGAAAGATGGATAGATATATAGAAAAAAAGATTGATAGAAAGATAAACAAACATATAGATAGATAAACATATAAATATATATAAATATAAATATATATATATATATATATATATAGACAGACAGATAGACAGATAAATATATATATTGACTGACAAATTGAGATATAGAAAGAGAGATACACACATAGAAAGAAAGACATATATATAGATATATAGATAGACAAATTTATTGATAGATTGGTATATATATATATATATATATATATATATATATATATATATATATATATATATATATATATATAGATTGATAGTCAGATTAATAAATAGATTGATAGACAATTTGATTGATAGATTGATAGATAGATAGATAGATAGAGAGATATATGGATAAACAATTATTTTGATTGATAGATAGTCAGGTAGATAGATAAATAGCTAGATAGATTTTTAGATAGACACACAGATAGATAGCCATACACGTAGACAGACAGACAGATAGATAGATAAAAAGATATATATATATATATATATATATACACACACACACAAATAGATTTATAGATTGATAAAAAGATAAGCATATATATAGATTGATTATTCAATTGATAGATATACATATTATAGACAAATAAAAAAGTAAGATATATATATATATATATATATATATATATATATATATATATGATAGATAGATGAATAGATAGATTGACAAAAAGAAAGATCGACAGATTGATAGAGAAAATAATGACAAATAGATAAACAAGCAGATAAATAGATAGACGAATAGATAGACAGATAGATATACATATAGAATGAAAGATAGAGAGACAAAAACATAGATAGAAACACATAAAAAGGATAGATAGATAGAAAGATAATTTGATTGATTGATTTATACAAAGACATATATATATATATAGACATATTGATAGACAGATTGATAGACAAATTAATAGATAGATTGATAGAAAATTTGATATATAGATTGATATATAGAATGATAAACTATTTGATAGATAGATATATAGATGATAGATAGATAGACAGACAGATAAATAGATAGATAGACATATAGATAAAAAGATAAATACATAGATAGATAGATAGATAGATAAAAGTATAGATAGATAGATAATAAAATCTTAATATTTGTTTATAACATTGTATATATTTATGTAAAACTACTTATAACTACTTGTAATATTATATCTATATATAACTATATGTTTAACTATATATAACTCTATTTTTAATTATATATAATATTGGTATAAGAAGATATAACTATAAATAATTTTCTTTGAGTAAATGTATAACTAAAATAACATTATATAAAACAATATTTAAATATATATACCTATATTTATAAATATAAGTATAACTATAAGTATAACCACATATAAGTATATTTATAATTATTGTATAACAGCATACATCATTATGTTTAACTATGTGTTTAACTATATATATATTTTTGTATAACTATATAAAACTCTAAATTATTATATTATAACTATATGAGGCATAATTTTTTTTCCTGACAATTTTTTTTAGCTTGTGGAGATTGAACTTACAGCCTCTAAGGAGGCTCACATCTATCATAAGAATTAGTTTATTGAGCCTTTGGTTTTTGATGTGTAAATATATATACATATTCATTTAATTGATGTTTATAAAATAAATAAATATATATATATATATATATATATATAGTTTTTATATATAAAAATAAAATATATATTGTTTTTTTGTGGGTAGATATATATATTTTAATGAACACATGTGGAATAATGTTAAAAAATATTGCATTAATATCCAAGCTTAGTTAAATTCATTAAAAAAACTGAGACATGAATATTAACAAACATATCATGTATCATCGAACTTAATTGAATTTTAATTTAAACTATTTATTCATATTAAAAAATTTGTTACATTTAAAAAAAATTGCAATAAATCAACATAAATATAATTCATCAATATATTTATGGAATACATATGTATATCATTAGAATGCATCAAAATACTTTGTTTTTGTTATTCTAATTGAATTTTGAATATTATGAAACATTATTACTAATAAATGAGAAATGTTAAAATATTATCATATGCTTATTAAATAATTATTGTAAAGCATTGAAATACAACAATGTTATTATTTTATCATTATTTTATCGTACTCAATTAAAATTAAATAATATTTAACATTTTTATTTTGAGCGTTGACAAGATCATTATAACTGCTAAGGGTTTGTTTTGATTTTTCTATTTGTTATTTTGAAATTCTTCTTCTACCTTAACTATTATCGTATATTGGATTTTCCATTAAAATTATATAGTAGATATTTGTATGTGAATGTTATCATGTAAAGTGAAGTTATTACCACAAGTAAATATATGCCCGAAGATCCTCCTCATGCACACAATTTTAATCTTGAAGTTCATAGTAAATCATTACAAGTACTAAAATCATTAATCACAAGTATATAAGTGATGGTGATATCAATAATTTTTGCTAAATTAATAATTTCCCATCCTTCATATTGATTAGGTATTAATTGAAGTGTATGTAAGTTTTAAATTCCAAACTATCATTTGATTGTAGTTTTCCAAAAATAATATTACTATTAATGATATGTAATTTTTTGTCTAATTAGTTTAAATTTGTAAGGCTAGGAATCTATAATTGTTGCTTGCTTCATATCTATGTTTTCTAGTTGAACACTTTGTATGATATGTTTTCAATTCCAGATATATGTTTGTTCATGTCTTAATTCTTCATTAATTCATTTTCCAAGTTTTCTTGAAATTGGATACCAATTCCATTAATGTACTCCTTTTTTATATCCAAAGATGGAGTAGAATCACAGTAAAAATTATGTTATTTGATCATCATTGAGGTGTGAGAAGCTTACTAGTTCAAATTTTCAATTTATTTATTTTTTGCTTTCCTTTCTTGTCTATTCACATATTTTTCTCCCTTCATCTAGTAATAGCATGATATCTATTAATCTTTGTCATTCTAAAAAAATGCATTATCTATTAATGCGGATTCTACAAATGCATAGCCTCGATATTCACAATATTTAATCTTTAAATAATCATCTATAAGTAGTTTTATTTAATAAGTAGTATATTTTGAAGTAATTATATGTTTCATTCAAAATAATGATTGAGCATTATTCTTTGTAAATAAAACAGGGTAAAATGAGTTCAGATCGTCAGTGGATGAACAAAAGGTTTATGAATGGAATTTTGAATCAAGAATTTTTGAGTGAGCTTGAAACTTTCATCAACTTTTTGTGTAGTCAATCGAAATGGATTGATGGAGAAAAAATTAAGTATCCTTGTAATAACCGCAAGTGTCAAAATATTTTTTTTATGATGTAAACACTAGAAGATACTATTTCACTCAATATGGCTTAGTACCAAATGATTTTGTTTGGATTTATTATGGGGAAAGTACAATGGCTCTTAACATTGACCAAAATAAGGATATTGAATCATTTGCATGTTGTGAAGAAACATCAAACACATACTATAGAATGGTCATGGAAACTGCTAGTGCTTGCTTCAATATGGATTACATGGATGAACCACCAAATCTTGAAGCTCAAAAATTTTATGAAATGCTTAAAGTTGTAGATAATCAGTTGTGGCCTCATTGTAAAACACATTCGCAATTGTCACATATGGCTCGACTAATGAGCATGAAGTTAGAAAATCATATGTTTGAGAAATTATTTGATCAGGTAACAGAACTGATGAAAGAGATTATTCTGAATAATAATTTTGTCACGAACAACATTTACAAAACTAAGACGTTACTATGAGGTATGGGTATATCAGTGGAAAAGATTGTTGTTTCAATGGATGTATGTTATATTAAGGTGGTGATAGTGATTTAATTCGCAGTAAGTTTTGTGATCATTTTTAGTTTAAGAAGGGACCTTGTATTGCAGATATGGGACAAAAGTTGAAAGTTGCATTAAAGAAGATGTATTACTTTTCTATAATTCCTTGATTACCGAGACTATATGCATCATATACTAAAGCAAATGATATGATGTGGCATTTTGAGCTTGAGGTTAAAGAATGGTTGATTCGTCATCCATTAGATTCATTTGCTTGGAAGCATTTTAATTATATACATCAAGATTTTGTAGCTAAAAGTCAAAATGTGAGATTGGGTCTCGGCACTGATGAATTTCAACCATTTGGCCAATCTGAACAATACTATTCAATATGGATAGCAATAGTGACACCTTATAATATTCCTTGGTGGTTGTGTATGAAGGAGCAATATATGTTTTTGTCAATATTGGTTTCATGGCCAAAAAATCTTAAAGACATGCTGGATGTTTTCTTACATACCCATATAGTAGTATTAAATAATTTGTGGGATGTTGGTGTGAATATTTTGGCATCTCAAAGAAGCAAAATTTTATAATGTGGGCGGCCGTTATGTGGATGGTAAGTGACTTTTTTTCATATTCAATGTTGTCTAATTGGAGTACTGCATGATGATTTGAATGTTCATACTGCATGAAAAATTTAGATGCATTTACCCTCAAATTAAGTGGTAAACAGTTATGATTTGATAATCATCATAAGTTTCTACCTACGAATCATTCATTCCGTAGAAATAAAAATGCATTTCAAAAAAATAAAATATTTATGATAATTGCACTAGCTGTTCGTTCAGGAGATAAAATTTTGACAGAGATTCAGAGTTTGTGTCTAAAGAATGTGACTGAAAAGGATACTATTAGAACTAATAGACTAATAGGCAATATATTTGGATGGAGGAAATGCAGCACTTTTTGAGATGTGCCCTATAAAAAGTCCAATTTAATTCATCATAAATTGGATGTAATGAATATTGAAAAAAATGTGTTTGACAATGTTTTCAACACTATCCTTAATATAGACGGAAAACAAAATGCACTTTAAAATCAAGACAAGAGTTGAATGATTACTATCAGCATCTTGAATTGAAACTTAACGAGACAACAGGAAAATTCTTTAAAGCTTGTTACACACTTGATAAGAAGGCAAGATAGATATTTTGTGAATGGGTTAAAAATTTCAAATTTTCTGATAGATATGTGTCAAATATGGGTTGATGTGTGGATATAAAGAATCTTAAGTTATTTGGAATGAAAAGTCATGACTATCATGTATTTATGCATAGATTAATACCAATTGCATTCCGTGAATTACTTACCCTAAGTGTTTGGAAGGTCCTTATAAAAGTTAGTTTTTCTTCAAACAGCTAACTGCCACCACAATCAAAATAGATGACATGGTGAGGCTGGAGAATGAAATACTAGTTATTCTTTGTAAGCTTGAATGGATATACTCACAGAGCTTTTTTGACTCAATGGAGCATTTGTCATTTCATTTGGCATATGAAGCAAGGATAGCAAGGCCAGTACAATATAGGTAGATGTATCCTTTTGACAGGTAAATACATATAAGTCATTATGTTTTATTATTTCAAATATAAAGTAATTTTATAATTTAATATAATTGAAACCTACCATTTTGGTTGTAGGTATCTTTGTAAATTGAAATTGAATATTAGAAACAAGGAAAAAGTTGAAAGTTTAATTTGCAATGCATATTTAGTAGAAGAAGCATCATCTTTTTGTTATTATTATTTTTAGGATCATATTAATACAAAGATTAGAAATGTGCCTCGAAATTATGAAGGTCATGTGTCGGTAGAAGATAATTCTATGGACAAGCTATCTATCTTCAAGCCCTCTAGAAGAGCATTTGGAAGAGCAAAGAAAAGATGTATGACAAATGAAGAGTACAAAGCAACCAAGAGATATGTTTTACCTAATTGTGAAAAGGTTGCACCATATATTGAGTATATATACCCAAAATGGTTGCAGGTTTAATCAGTGTAATTTTTTCATTAATAGGAATAATTAAAAATTGATATACATTTTTCTTCATCTATTTATATTTGTGCAGTTTCTATGTTGAGCAGTTAAAAAAATAGGCCACAATAATTTCCAGCAATGAGGTCAATTATATGCTATAACAGATTTTCTGAATTGGTTCAAAAACTATGTGAGAATTATTAAGTTTTAATTATTTGAAATTTTTAATTTATTAGTATTTTTTAGTTGTTAACATCATTTGTTTAATTAATGCAACATATAAATGATCCTTCAATTGGAAATTCCAATATTTTTATTTAGAATCTAAGTAAAGGCCCATTTAGATATGTGAAAACATATCCTGAGCATTTTTCAATGAATATAAATTTCACACAATTGGGCATAGTTCTTCTAAATCAACAATGAATAATGGTGTATGCATTGAAGGCTTAGGTTATAGTGTAAATGAGATTGATTATTATGGTTAACTCACAAAAGTTATTGAGTTGGAGTATCCTCGACTTGAAAATAGGATTTTATTATTAACGTGCGAGTGGTTTGATCCTACACGAAATGTGGGTACAAAATTTATTCGGATTATAAGCTAATGGATGTTAACCATAGACACAGATATAATCGATATGGGCCATTTATTATGGTAGTTCAAGCCACTCAAGTATATTATTATCATATCAAAGTTTATCTCGTGATAAGAGTGACTGGTGGATAATTTTCAAAATCAAATCTCGATCAATTTTTGAAGTACTAAAATCTCAAGAAAGAAGTACAAACTTAGATATTACACCAGCATTCCAAAAAGATGATATAAATAATATTACGCCTGTGCATGTAGATGAAGACCTAGAAAATTTATGTGACTCAAATAGTGGCATAATAGAAATTGAAGATGATCAATTTCTATCTGAAGATGAGCTGGAATATCCATCAGAATCAGATGAAATCAGAAGATCTATTGGATGATGATAGTGATACTGATAATTTCACATTTATAATTATTTTATAATATTATACTATCAAAGACTTTTTATATTTTGTTAAAATCTTTTGGTGTGCATTATTCTTAGATGCATGGTTGTTCATCATATCTCTATTATTTGTTCTATGTTTTTATTTTTTGTATAGTAGATGGCACATAAAGGACGTGGTCATTGCGGAGGTGGACTTGGATGCAGAAATGAATGAAATTCATCTTGTATTTTACAACGCATTGAAAATGTAGTAGCATTAAATACCAACCATATCCAGACTTCAACATCACAATCACCATCTCCATTTCCATCACCATCACCATCATTAACACCTCTACCATCACATTTATTAGATATAAGCCCACCACTCATTGCCCTCTCCATACACACTGTTGATCTATCAGCTATTTTTACCCCACCATTTACACAGGCAGTTCCCTCATTTACAACACCATCGACATCATCAAATACTGTGCCTTCCTCGACATTTAGTGCTAGGTTAGTAATTGAGATTGTGGTTAGAAGGTATATGAAATATGTAAATATTACTTGAATAAAAAATTATGATGTTTCTTTTAGTGAGGTTTTATATATATTATTGATTTGCTTTTTTTTATGTGTTATGTATTTATTTGTATAGTTTTATTCCATATCACAAGTGTTCAGTTATAATTATAAAGTATTTCAAAAAAAATGATCGATTCTAAAGCATTTTTGTGGAAGAAAGTTTTGGAATCGACAAGTGATTCTAATTTTAATGACTTTCAGGTAAAAATAATGAAATAAAAGTATTGAAAATTATTTATCTAATTAGTTAACTAATATGTTGGTTATTATTCAAGTAGTAAATAATAATGTCATTGTTATTAATATCAATTTTTGGTGATTTTTTATATGTAGAATTAGTGCACATAGGTACCCAAATTTGATGGAAAGATAAAGCTATTGTGGGAGAGCAAAGCTGCTGAACGATATTTAGATTTTGTCTATAAATTGAAGAAACTAAAAGATAGGTCATATTTTATATATGAGGATGACTAGCTTGAGTGTCTTAAGCATATGGAGGAGCCAGATGTGAAGAAAAAAATAAATGATTGCTAGCAAAATCCAGGGACTGAGTTAGCCATACTCGGTAAAAAATGTCTCGCCACACAATAGGGTCAAAGTCAAGCATTGAACACGCTCGAGATTTTGTACAATTTTAAAGTTTAAAACATTTATATATTTAGTAGTTTTCTTTAAAGACCAAATAAATCAAATTTGTGGATGGTTTTATTAATTTTGTATAAATTTTTTAACATTTTTTTTGACTTTATAAATACATACTCTAGGCTGGAGAATTGGGTCGAGATCTCAATTTTTATGAGATTTTTAGGAGGATGCATGTGAAGAAAGCGGATGGTCAGTTTGTTGACAACAAGTCTCAAATTATTGATGTAAGAATCTAATATATTAATATAATTTTATAATACTACAGTAAATTTTGAAACTAGTTTGGAATCCAAAATATTAAATTTATTTTATGTATATCTAGAAAATTATTTTTTTTCTATTTTTTCATAGGAACTCATGGAGGAGCGTATGAGAGTTGCTTCTCAAAAAGTTGAGGCTTATATGGATCTTCATTCAATTGACAATGATCCTATCTATTTGGAAATCATAGGAGGTCATAAGAACCAGCGATTGTATGGCATCGGCTTGATGGGAGTGACATTTTGTAGCAACTGTGCTTCTAATTCATTTGTTACAGCAGTGGTGGGTTAGGTAGTCGAACAACAAGTAATGGAAACAAATGAATGTTTTGAAGTTATGGACCAAAATGAAAGAGAATGATGAGCAGATTTTTCATTTGAAGGAAGAAATACAAGAAATTAAAGAAGTGAAGGATGAGCAGATTACTCTTTTGAAGGAAGAAATGCAAAAAATGAATGAATTGAATGAAGAGATTAAAGAATTGAATGATGAGATGAAAGAAAGTTAAAAATGTAATGCAACAGCATATCACCTATATGGAGTCACATTAAGCTGCCTTGATGCGATAGATAGCATTCTGACAACTAGCTAGTAAACCACATAGGAGAGGCTAGCAAAAATGCACCAACTAATAATGAGGATGAATTTGTATCAGAATTATTTCTCAATGATTTTTTATTTTTTTCAATGTGTAGCTAAACAGGATGAGACTTTTTTGGTGGTATCATTTTTATTTATACTAGTTTTGTTTTAGGTTTTTCTGATTAACCTAACTGTGAATCTTTGCAGGACATCTGATGTGAGACACATGAATAAATTTTGATTCAATGCCTTAAGACATTGTCATGGTTCTTCCTATGGATGAGTTCAATCTTTACCGATCTATGCAAAATAAAAAGGAGGATAAGCTATTATAAACTTCATTATTTATGAAATATTTTATTTTTTATTCTCTCTCTCTCTCTAAACATCATTCCTGGCCATCTTTTAGATATTTTTGGAGTTGTATGACTATCAACTCAGATTTGTGTTTGTTCATGTCTATAATTACAATTTTTATATATTTGTGAATGTGTATTGTTTTAATGGAGTGCATATTGTTTTTATGGAGTGTATATTAAATTATTTACAGCCATGGATGTGTATTCAATGAACTATTTTGCAGTTAGGTTGTCACATACAATGAAGTGATTGTGCTATCTTCGAACCAAGAGAAGAACCATATGGCAGCAGAAACTATAGGGTTGATGGAGTAACACAATGAATCTAAGTGATCATAATCTTTGGTCAAAGCACATGGAGAGGAGAAGAAATGTTCTAGGAAAGCCACACGGGAGCAAGGTGCTACAAGGAGTGGCGGGGCAGGGTTGCCCCATTATCTATTTATTTATCTGTCTGTCTATCTGCCGATCTATCTATTTGTCTATCTGACTTTTTGTCTATCTATCTATCTATTTTTCTATCTATCTATCCATCCATCTATCTATCTATATGTCTATCTATTTGTTTATATATCTATCTGTCTATCTATCTATCTGTCTATCTATCTATATATTTGTCTATTTGTATATCTGTCTATCTATGTATCTATCTTTCTATCTATCTTTTTATTCTTCTATATATTTATTTTTCTATCTATATATCTATCTATCTATATGTCTATATGCCTATGTGTCTATTTATCTATCATTCTATCTGGAAATCTTTTTAATTATCTATCTATCTATATGTCTATCTATCTATCTGACTATCTGACTATCTATCTATCTGGCTATTTGGCTATCAATCAATCTATCTATCTATCAATATGTTAACATGTCTATTTGTCTTTATATCTATCTATCTAATTTTTTATCTATCTATTTGTCTATCAAGCTATTTATCTATATGTCTACCTGTCTGTTTGTCTATCTATATATCTGACTATCTATCTATCAATCTATCTATATATATGTCTATCTGTCTATCTATCTATCTAAATCTCTATCTGTCTATTTATGAATCTATCTATTTATGTGTCTACTTGCCGACCTATCTACACGTCTATCTATATATCTATTTGTCTATATGTCTATATGTCTATCTATCTATCTACCTATCTTTTTATCTATCTATCTGTCAATCTATCTATCTGTCTGTCTGTCTATCTATCTATCTATCTTTCTATTTGTCTATATGTCTATATGTCTATCTATCTATCTATCTATCTTTCTATTTGTCTATATGTCTATATGTCTATCTATCTATCTATCTCTCTATCTTGTTATCTATCGATCTATCTATTTATCTCTCTATCTGACTATCTGTTTATTTGTCTATTTGGCTAACTGCCTATCACTCTATTTATCTATCTATCTACACTACAAGAAAAGCCCAAATAGCCAAAGAAATTTTCCTAGCTATTTGGGCTTATTGTGTCTTTAAAATAGAATAATGATGGATTAATGACAGAAATATTCCCTAGCTTAAGTGTTCAGTACAAAATATTAATGAGAACAAAATTTTCCTAGCAAATTTTTTAACTTGGAAGTTCCCTAGCTAATTATATTTTTTCTTTTGCTAATTTTAATCATAATTAAGAATAGTAATTAATAATTTTCGACTGAATATGTACAAAAAATTTCCTAGGTAAATTAGCAAGGGAAGAATTCCTAGCTATTTTTATTCCAATGCTATTTTCACAATTTTATTTTTTTACAAAAAATTTGATTACATATTTTTAAATTTTTATATTAAATTAAATAAAAACATTTATTATAAACCATTATTTATAATTTACAAAAAGTATTAGTTAGTAAATTTTTCTAATACAATGGTTACATAGTTAAAACTAAAAGATTACATAGGTATATATTCATTTAAAACTAAATCATCATTCTCATCATTAGCTGATGCATTTGTGCTAGCCTCTCCTCCTTGGGAACTCTGTTAGAACTCTGTGTGCTATCTGTCTTTTCAAGAGCACTTACGGTGACTCCATATAAGGCATCAACTTTTGTATTGCATTTGGTACTACTCATAAAAAGTATTTTGAACTTCTTCAACAACATAATCCTCAATACTATAATCACAAATCAAAGCTACAATAATATTAACTAATAAAAGGCACACTCTAAACACAAAACAAAACCAAACATATATTAAGGAAAATATTACTTAATTTTTAGATGTGCTGGTTGACTAGATCCAACAGCTAAAGCATCTAAAACAAGTTTATCTCCCAATTTCGAGCATTTTATCGATACCTTTTCATTTATTTTAGGGGCTGCATATACTAAACAATACTTATAATCAAGCATTTTCCAGTCCTTTATCGTTGTTACATCTACAAATGCAAATAGAGGCTTAGATTTTTTACCGATAAGATGATGAAATATAGTTATGAAAAATAAAAAGATAAAACCAATCAAAAAAATAACAAGCCAGAAAAAAAATGAACCAATATACTTATCAAGAAATTATTCCAAAATGTTACAAACATATCAAAATAAACTATAATAAATATTAGAACATTAAAGATTTATGTAAAGAAAATATAATTTGCTTAGAGCTAGATTTAGCTATTACACACATGATCGTTAATCAAATAAACCTAATATGAACAATTTGTTATCTGTAAAAAAAACATCTAGCTAAAAATCACAAAAAATAGCATGTACTTAGTTATCTTATTTGGCACAAAGAAGCCCATCGGTTCAATTCTATCAGTGACTCTTACCATGAGCTTTAAAATTAGTTTTAGGTTGCATTAGAACACTTCCTAATTAAATCCTTAGCAATATCCAATAGCCAGCAAGCATTTTGCACATCCAAATATACAAACTACTCTCCACAAATACCAACACTCATTTTGTGATTAACATCCAATCCACAGGCTCTCTGAGTGGCAAGATACATGGATATCAAGCCTGCATACCTAGTGTGCAACATCAACATCCACACAATGTGAATGCATTATATCACACATGCATGAAGTATGTATATGAATCAGTGTATATAATCAATCCAAGCATACCATGGTGATTGATGATTTTGGTACTTGTAATGATTTACCACGAACATCCATATTAATACTTTGTGCATGAGTAGGATCTTCACCCATTTTTATAATTGTGGTAACAACTTGACTTTACATGATGTCATATAGACACAAATACCTACTATACAATTTATATAAAAAAATGCAATATACGGTAACTCAATTTTATTACTAGAACTAGTAAGCCAAGTATTATGAGTGAATATATAATAGCTAGGCAAAAGATGAATTTGGAAAAATAAACACCAGAATCAAAACACACACTTTTGCATTAAGATAAACGATGAAGAGTAAGGGTAGAAAGCATATCTCAAATCAATAAAAATCTCATGGCTGAAGGAAATCTCTCATACTCGACTATTAGGTTATGATGTATCAATGTTGGGAAGAGAAGGGAAGGTGCTTGACGCTAGTCAGGGTTGTCTTGCTCTAGAAAACTAGATAGTGTTTTTGTAGTTTTAAATTCTCAAAATGTTTAATTTTTCATTATCAAAACATTAATTAAACAATAAATATATAAAAAACATAAAGACCCAACTTTTTGTTAATTATCAAATTATTTTCAACTAGTTCATGTGCGTGTAGCAAGGCACACATGAAAAAAAACATCTTATAGTTTTTAATTATTAAATTAATTAACCAATAAATATATAAACAAGTTCAAAAAATAGATGTTTGGCCTTCCAACAAGAACAAAATCAAATGGCTACAAAATTTGCAAACTTCATATAGCAAGGCACACATGAAAAAATTATTGGTCTTCAATACTCTCCTAAAAGTTATAAACACTCTTTATGTTTATATATATATATATATATATATATATATATATATATATATATCATTTATCATCTACTTCTAAATTTGTTAAATCACATTATAATCACTCATCTCAAATATATATAAATATATCAATAAATATAGAAGATCGTGGAAAAAATTAAATAGCTGATAAAATGGGTCTAACCAGCAAAATCTTGGAGCTTCTGATGATAGTTTTGGAAAATAACTTTGATTGTTTGATATTCTGCAAATGAAGACATCATAATTGGAAAAATAAGATTTTGTTTAACAAGAACATTTTGAAAGTTGTAAAAAAAGTATTTTTGGAGTATAGGAGCATGAAGATCAGGGTTCACTTCAGAAGACCTTCCATTATCAAAATGGTCAAGATCAAGAACTCAATGGCATTAGGAACATCAAAGAACTCATCAGAGACATCATTAAGAGAGACTAAGTTGGTGAATTCCAGAGTTGATTTTTCTACCTCACCATCATCACCACTTCCAGGATCTTCAACTTTTATAGCATTAATTTTAATTTCAGGCAAGAAGACATTTTTTTGCATATTTCCAGAAAAAAATTCAGAATGATAGTTCCCTGACTTTGCATGAACCAATGCTCTCAATGCTGAAAATGGCAGTATTTAATCAAAAAAGCAATGTGTGAGTGTAGAGAAATGAGCCATTTTTGCTACCTGCAACACTTTCAAGCATACGAATAGTTATGAAACATGCTAGTGATGGACAAAGATATAGTTTCCAAAATCTCTAAATTAAAATCTCAATGAGTGCTATTGCATTAAAGTTAGATACATTCTAATACATTTATAGAATCTATCACAATAGGCAAAGAATGATTAGAAAAATGGTAGCTTGTATATGCTCTTCTAATGCTTCCTCATATCCATTTACTCTTTAGGTTGTGTTTGATTGGATAGAATTGAAGGGGGATATGATTTGATTATATTAAAAGAAAGTAGAATTAATAATCTCATTTCAAATTTAAATATCTATGAATTAGCTTGGAATATACTTAGACATAAAGATTTACAACACTTAATTTAAACATTTATAAGACAATCACTAAAAATGAGAGATTTCCTAAGAATTTATAGTAATTTATAAGTAGCTCCAACTATAATTGATATATTTTCAAATCCAATTTTTAAATTCTTGTGGAATTCAAATAATGGTGAATGTGTTCTTCCATTTGGTCATCAATTTCATGACTTATTCAAATGTTCAAATAGCTATATTTTTCTATCTAATAAGATATAACATCTTTATGTGATGACAAAAATTTGTCCAAACTCTAAGAACAGTAAGTCTCAAATTCAAGATTTATCATGCATGATCTTGATTAGATAGATAAATAGATAGACATATAGATAGACAAATATATAGAAAAATATATAGACAAATATATAGACAAATATATAGACAGATAGATAGATAGATAGACAAATAAAAAGAGAAATTGATCAACAAAAATATAGATAGATAAATTGATAGATTGATAGACATATTGATAGATGATTTGATTGACAGATAGATAGATAGACAAATAGATAAATACACATATAAATAGATAGATAAATAGATAAATAGATTAATTTATTATTAGATAAATAGATAGACAGACAGATAGATAGACAGACAAATAGATAGATAGATTTATTGATTGATAAATAGATATATAGATAGATATATAGATATATTGATTGATAGACATATAAATAGATGGATAGATAGATAGATAGATAGATAAATAGAAAGATAGATATATATATAGATAGTTGATAAATAGATAGGTAAACAAATAGATAAATAAATAGATAGACAAATAAATTGATAGATAGATAAATAGATAGACATGTAGATAGATAAATAGATAGACAGATAGATTGATTGATAGAAATATAGATAGATAGATAGATAGAATGATATATATATATATATATAGAAAATAAATAGATAGATAGATATATGGGTGTAACCAAACCAAATGATTCGTGATTGATTCGGAGCTCGGCTCGGTAAAAGCTCATTTGAATTCATTTATTAAGTAAAATGAGCCGAGCCCAAACTCCATTTTGGCTAGTTAGTTAAACGAGCTGAACCCAAGCTTACTTAAGTTTGGCTTGCAAAAGTTTGTGAATAGGCTCATTTACCAGCTCATGAACATGCTCACGAACAAGCTTGCAATATGTTCGTGAACAGGCTCATGAATAGGCTCACGAAAAGTTTGACATGTTCAATCACTTCGATGTTCTGATTTCCAAATTTCAGATCTTTTTTTCCCCATTACCATTAAAAAACCTTAAAGACCATATTAGATATTACTCTATCGGCTCTCCAATTCTCTGCCACCACCCTACACCCGCCATGTCGCACTCTCCCATGTTCTCTTCTTCTTTTCCTTTCTTCCATTGTTAATGTGTTATCTCTTTATGTCCAATCTCTTTACAACTTATAGCTTTGGTCTTGTTCTCTATGTCTTGGTCTCTACAATGGGAAAGTTGAAATATTGTTGGAAATAGCATTGCTCCATCTCTCACTAACTTTTACAAATCAAAGCATCGAGTGCAAGGTTATATTTTACTGCAAAGAAAGCACAACCAATGCACCAACTTAGATTTTAATGACTCAATTTACTTAGACTACTGATCTTTGCACCACAGAGGGAAAAACTCATCTCTGCAAGCTCCAATTCGTTCAGCTCTTTTGACCTTTGTCTCTTTCACCCCTTGTTATGATAGACCCCAAATTGAATGTTTTAATGAAAGTGTGAATCAAATGTCTTCTACTATTTTTGATTGAATTTTGTATTGTTGAATTAGGGTGTTTAAAGTTTTCCAAATTTTCATATACAATTTCCATGTTGAAATTATATGAAATCTACTTTATTTATTTTCCAATTTGTTTTGTTATGTTGTACAGGATGTCGGACCATGTTGCCAATATGTTATCCCCTGAAAATTCACAAAAAAGTCATATAATGAAAATGCTATAGATGTTGTTGTAAAAAATGTAAATTTGAATAAGGAAAACACATCATCTACACCTATGGGTGTTGATGGGGTTGAAAATGTTGAAGATAGTGAAGAGGTTGGGGGCGATTGCGCAAAGAAGAGAAAGTGCACCTCCCAAGTAAGGTCTAAATTTAAAATAGTCACCCTTACTGATAAATCAGAAAAGGCTGAATGCATCCATTGCTAGTGGTGATTTATACTTCTTAAGGCTAGAACTTCATCTCACTTACTTAGGTGCATTAAAGAAAATTGTATTAGAAGGAAAATAAAGTTGTTTGGACAAAAGGAACTAACACTCAATTCCTTTATAATAGAGTCTGTAATGGTAGCTTTAATACAAAATTTTAAATATGACCAAACTAAGATTAGAGATATATTATCTCATTTGATCATGGTCCATGAGCTACCATTTTCTTTTGTGGAGCATGAAATGTTTAATTTGTTGATGGAGACTATAACTCCACATTATCAAAAGGTTAGTCGTGCAACTATAAGAAAAGATTGCTTTTCAAGTTATGAGGTGGAAAAGAAAAAAGTTTCCACTCTTTTGAAATATGAAAATTAAGTAATTGTGACAACTGAAATATAGAAATCAACCAATCGAAAGGTTTATTATATGGTTTTTACTTGCCATTTTATAGATTCTAATTAGAAATTGAAAAAGCGTACTCTCAATTTTTGTGATGTACTACCACCTAATTCCGGAGTTGCCATTTGTGATCCCTTAAGGAAGTGTTTGGTTGATTGAGAAATTGATGATAAATTTTGGAGTGCGATAGTTGATAGTGTGTCTTACACTGATATTGTTATTCGCATGTCAAAAGATACCTTTCCTATAAAAATCAACTTGCTCTTTGTGGAAAGTTGTTTCATGTAAGGTGTTGTGCACATAATCTAAATTTTCTTGTACAAGATGGGTTATTAGAGATTGAAGATATAATTAAGAATGTACAAGAAAGTGTTAAACATGTGACGCAGTCAGAGAGTCATCTGAATATTTTTGGAGAAATTGTGAAGCAATTGAAGTTGCCTTCAAAGAAACTTATTTATGATTGTTGCACAAGTGGAATGCACCATTATTTATGTTGTTGACTATCTTGGAGTTCAAAGTTATTTTTCCTAGATATCCACAAAGAGAAGCAAGTTGCTTGTTCTTGCCTAGTGAGGATGATTGGATGAAAGTTGCTGAAATTTCCTCATTTATTGCTGCATTTAATGAACTTACAAAAAAAATTTAGGTATTATTATTTTATTTGACTAATCTTAATTAATTTTGTGATTTACATGCTTTTAAAATTATTTATTTCAATTGGGTAATATCATACATGTTATTGTAGGTACAGAATATCCAACATCAAATTTTTTTTTCCTGAGCTTTATAATATCAAGAGGTTGTTGGATGAAAAATATCTTGATGAAAATGAGTTTATGCATTCAATGATTATGAAGATGAAAGATGGGTTTGACATGTATAGGGGTGAGTGCAATTTGTTGATCTTTATGGCAGCTATTTTAGATCCAAGAAATAAAATACAATTTGTTGATCTTTATAGCAGATATCATTGAATATATTATAACTATTCGTGAGATTTTGTGCATGCTTTATAGAGATTTGTTGAAGCTCATAAAGCAAATGGTAGTGAAAAAGAGGGTGAAAGTGAGAATCAAAATGAATCTTCTAGTGTTGTAACGATGGGAACAAGTGGAGTGATGGCTTAATTTTTTAGTTATATAAGACATCTTGAATCATCAATTGAACAAGTTGAATCTGATTTAAATAAATATCTAGAAGAAGGTGTTCATCTTTGTGAAAATTTAAATTTTGATGTCTTAGATTGGTAGAAGCTGAAGTCTCTAATGTTTTGATTGTTATCAAAGATGGCATGTTATGTTTTATCAATTCCAATCACAACTGTAGCTTCAGAGTCTGCATTCAGTGCTGGGGGAGAGTTGTTGAACCACATCATGCATCTTTAGAAGTAGACATGGTTAAAGTATTATTATGAGGTGAAGATTGGCATGCTTTCTATGGGATAAAGTGAAAAGGAAAAGTAAATCTCAATTTTTTATCATATTTTAAGTTTAAATTTGATTTTGTGCTATTTTTAAATTTTAATATTTTGAGCTTTTTTATTATTGTTTATGTACATGTTTAGGTTTTGTTTTACAATGTTAATATTTTATTTTATTTTTTATAAATTGTTACAATTTTTATAGTATGAAGAGGACTTCTAAGAGATTCAAATACCTCACACTTGAAAGTTGCTTTTATGGCATAATGTGGAGCTGATTTCATTTCTTGTATATTCTTTAATTTTTGGCATATAGTTGAGGTTGGGTTACATGGGTATATTATTATTTGTTGATTAGAAAATATTCAAAGTTACTTATTATTTATCTTATTATTTGAGGTGTAGTCTTTTGAGCTTTTATTATATTTTTATTCGAAGTTTATTTTACCTATATAAACTATGAATGTTTGCTTTTATTTGAAAGCTTCAGAGGCCAATACATGGAAGAGATCGTGGTGAAAGATAAAGATATAAAGATTATTTTGAGGTTTTATATGTTAGATTTAAACATTATTTTTAAATTTTAAGGATGATTGTAAGTTTTTTTTTATTTCATTGGTGTTGTAACTTTTAGTTGGTTTGGATATGTTAGTTATTATTAATTACTTGTATTATTTTTATTAGTATTTTTTTAGATATAGTATATGATGCTAAACTATTAATTTTTTTAAAGATCATAAACAAGCTCACAGATGAACTCAAATGAGCTTACAAATGAACTCCTTACCGAGCTCGCAAATGAGCTCGCAAATGAACTCCTTATCGAGCTTACAAATAAGCTTATAATCAAGCTCACATATGAACGAGCATGAGCTATAATCAAACGAGGGTTAGTCGAATGAGCCCGAGTCGAGCTCGATCTTGATGAGCTCAAGCTAAACTCAAACTCGAGCTTGAATTTTAAAAAATAAGGGAACTCGAGTAGAATCCATGTCCATCCAAAATATTTTGAGGTGAACGTAAGCCTTTGTTAATATAGCTCAGCTTGGCTCAGTTACACCCCTAGATAGATAGATAGATAGATAGATAGATATATAGGTAGGTAGGTAGGTAGATGGATATATAGATAGATTGATTGATTAATAGATAGATAGATATATATATATATATATAAACAGATAGATTGATTGATTTATTGATAGATAGATAAATATATATATAGATAGATAGAAAGATACACATATAGTTAGATAATATATAGGTAGATAGAAAGATAGATAAACAGAGAGATATATAGATTGATTGAAAGATAGATAGATAGACAAATAAAGACATATAGATAGACAGATAAATAGACATATAGATATACAGATAGATAGATATAAATATAGATAGACATATAAATAAGTAGTTAGATAGATAGATAGACAAACAAAATAATAGACTAATAGATAGATAGAAAGATAGACAGATAGATAGACAGACAGATAAAAAAATAGATAAATAGACATACAGAAATAAAGCAAATAGATAGATAGATAGATAGATATATTTATATAGATTTTGATTAATTGATTGATTGAGAGATAGAGAAATAGATAGATAGATAGATAGAAAAAAAAATTGATAAATGAATTGATAAACATATTGATAGAAATATTGATATATAGATTGATAGACAAATTGATAGGTAGATTAATAGATATATTAAAAGATAGATAGATAGGTAGATAGATAGACAGATAGATAGATAGATAGATAGATAAACATATAGATAGATAATTAGATAGAGAGATATATAGACTGATAGATATATAGAAAGATATACAAATAGATAGATATATTGATTGATAGATAAATAGACATATAGTTAGATAGATAGATTGATAGATAGACAGACATATAGATTGATAGATATATAGATAGATAGATAGATAAATAGATAAATAGATATACAAATAGAAAGATAGATAGGTAGATAGGTAGGTAGATTGACAGATAGATAAAAAATAGATAGAAAGAATGATAAACAGAAAGTTAGATAGATGAATAGATAGAATGAATGATTGATTGATTAATAGATAAATAAAAAGACAAATATATAAATAGATATATTGATAGATTGAAATATAGATTGATAGACATATTGAAACAAATTTTGATAGATAGATTGATAAACAAGTTGATATACAAATTTTATACAAATTGATATACAAATTAATATATAGATGGATAGACTCATAGATAGACAGATTGATTAATATATTTATTAACATATTCAAAGATAGATAAATCGACAAATTGATAAACTTATAGATAGATAAAAAGACAGAAAGATTGATAGATTGATAGATCAATAGATTATTAGAAAAATAATAAGACAGATTGAAATACAGATAGATAGATAGATCGATCGATGGATGGATGGATGGATGGATGGATAGATAGATAGATAGACAAATAGATATATAGATAGATAGATATATATACATTAAAAGATAAATAGATATATAGATAGATAGAAAGATAGTCAGAAAGATAGAGAGATAGATATATAGATAGGCAGATAGATAGATAAAAAGACAGATAGATAGAAAGAAAGAAAAATAGTTATATAGACAGATAGATAGATATACAGACAGACAGATAGATAAATAGATATATAGATAGAGAAATATAAATTTAGATAGATAAAAATATAGATAGATAGATGGATGGATAGATAAATAGATAGATAGAAATAAAGAAAGATGGATAGAACAATAGAATGATATATAGATCGATAAATAGATAGATATAGAGATAAATAGATAGATAGATAGATAGATATGCAGATAGATAGATAGATATGCAAATAGATCGATAGGTAGGTAGATAGATAGAAATATAAGCAGATAGATAGACAGATTGAAAGATATATAGATAGATAGATAGATAAAAATTATAGACAGTTAGATAGACAAAAAGATAGAATAGCGACATAGATAGATAGATAGATAGATAGATAGATAGAAAAATAGAAAGATAGATAGAAAAATAGATAGATAGATAGACAGATTGATAGACAAATAGATAGGTAGATAGATAGTTGGATTGATATTTAGACTAGCAGACAGACAGATAGATAGATTGATTGATAGATTAATTGATTGACAAATAGATTGATAGATAGATAGAGATATATATAGACAGATATATAGACAATTATTTTTTTTTTTGATAAATAAAAATGCACTATCAAAAATTCTTTACATTCTATGTCATAGGCAACAACTTGTGTTCCTTATGAAAAACAATAAACATCTCAATTTGAATTTTTCTAATAATAAAATCTGCATCATTAGCTTTTGATTCATGGAACCGCCTGTTCCTCTCTTTCCAGATATGATAGACAACCGCCGCAAACGTAGCTTTTCGGAGGTTGTTTTCCACAGAGTTGGCTTCATGCATCTTTATTAATAATCTGAACCCCATAGGTATCGAGAAGATCTTCCCGTTCAGCTTAGCCCAACCTTGAGAAACTTCCAGAATATATCTTGTAAATACACAATTAAAGAAAAGATGGTTGAAAGATTCTGTTAACCCACAGAATTCACAACATTTGTTTGTAGGCGTAAAGTATTTATCTTTGGTCCATAGCTTGCCCTGTTTTGCAATCCAGAGGTTTGCTGCATGTTTTGGAATACGGTTTTTAAACCATATGAGGTTTGCCCCGGATTTACTTCTTTTGGATTGAGAATCTGCAAGAAAATGGTAGGATTTGCATACAATTCTGCCCTTCTCACCCCATTCTTTTAGCAATAATTCTGCAGCTTCCTTGGATCCAGCTTTATGTACTAGGATATCTCTAACAGAGATCAGATTTTTCCAAAACGGCATGTCCTCCTTTGAGCTTTGAGCTACCCAAATGTTAACACCATTTAAGTAAAAATGGTGAATCCATTTGATCCAGAGGGAGTCTTCCTTCTTATTAATTCTCCAAAGTGTTTTAATGAAAAATGCTTTATTCCATATAAATATATTTAGAAGACCAAGACCTCCAAGGTGGATAGGTAGACATACTTTCTCCCAAGATGCTTTAGGTCTATATCTACCATGTGGTTTGGCACCCCATAGAAATCTTCTACATGCTCCCTCTATAGATTTAATGATGTACGAGGGAATTAGAAAAACCGAAAACCAGTATCCCTCGATTCCTTGTACCACTGTACGGAGGAGCACTAACCTGCCCGCAAGGGAGAGCAATTTTCCAGCCCATTGATGTATCGCTGATGTGATTTTGGCAAGAAGTACAAAAAATTGCGAGGAGATAAGGCGGCTGGACGATAAAGGAACACCCAGAAACGTGAAGGGAAGGTTACCTTCCATAAAGCCTGCATTTTCAATTATTTTCCTCTTAATCTCCTCCCTTACTCCTCCAAAGAAGATATTCGATTTGGAGGAGTTTACGCATAACCCGGAGACACTTGTAAACTCATGCAATGTGTTCAATATAATGGAAGTAGAGTTTATATCGCCTTTTGAGAAAACTATTAGGTCGTCCGCATACATCAAATGGGATATCTTAAGAGAAGCACAACCAGGATGGTAAGAGAACCGATCCATGGAGGCGAATTTCCTGGAAAGATATTCCATACAAATAGCAAACAAGTATGGTGACAATGGGTCCCCTTGTCTAAGACTACGGTGGCCTTTAAAAAAACCATGAAGCTGGCTGTTTATTGATATCGAGTATGAAGTAGTGCTAATGCACTCGTATACAGTCTGTGTGAACTGTTTTGGAAAGTTGAGGCTATTTAGGACTTCAATAAGAAAGGTCCAATCCACCGTGTCAAATGCCTTTTGAATGTCAATTTTGAAGAAGCATCGGACAGAAATTCTTTTGCGGGAATATTTCCTTATAAGGCTTTGAGCTAAAAGGAAATTATCGGAAATTATGCACTCCTTGATAAAGGCACTTTGAATAGGGCAGATAATACGGTCCAGAACCCGCTGAAGACGTGATGCAATTAATTTGGAGATAATTTTATACAAGACGTTACAGCAAGAGATGGGACGGTAATCATTAACGGAAGATGCATGGGAAGATTTCGGTATTAAGGCAATATACGCATGGTTTATTTGCCTCAACATCTTTTTGCAAAGGAAGAAACTCTTAATTGCTTTAATGATGTCAGATCCAATATATTGCCATGATGCTCGGAAGAATTCAGCTGTAAAGCCATCTGGTCCGGGCGATTTAGAGACACCCATAGAGAATACCACGTTTTTGATTTCTTCGGATGAGAAAGAAAGATCAAGAAAAAGGTGATCCTCATCTTTTAGTCTTGGACCATTATCCATTATGCTCTCATCAATATGTTTTCTGGGCGTTGATTTGCCTAGAAGGTCTTTGAAATATGAAACAAAAGTATCCGCGATCTCATTCTTGGAGGTCGAGTAGAGCCCTTTATCATTGATAATTGTAACAATTTTATTCTTTTGTATCCTGGAGTTAGTTAATGCATAGAAAAATCTAGTGCATTTATCACTCTCTTTAAGATATTTAATCTTAGCTTTCTACCTAAGGAATGAGAGTTCAAACTCTTCAAGTTTTCTTAGGCAGATTTTCTGCTGGATTTCCTCCAGTTTGAGCTCTGGCCGGGGATGAGAGAGAAGTTCCTCTTGGGTCGTCTTTAAGGTTTCTCTTGCTCGGCTAACTCTCATACTAATATGACTGAAATGTCGGTCATTAAGCTTCTTCAAGGGATCTTTTAGAAATCTCAATTTTACTGCTATTTGAAACATCAGAGATCCGGATACTTTGTTTTTCCAGCTATTTTGTATTAGCGGGCCAAATTCTTCATGAGACGCCCACATGTTACAGAATTTAAAAGGAATTAGTCGCCCTTTGTCTGCGTGTTCCGTGGACATCAAGACCAAACAATGATTCGAGTAAGCTCCAGGGACTAAGAATTTTACATGGCTGTCAATTTGCAGGTTTGACCACTCATTATTCACCATAGCTCTATCGAGTTTGCAGGAAACTTTTCCATTTGTCCAGGTAAAAAAACTACCGGAGGAGGGAAGATCTTCCATTCCAATATAAGTAAGGCAATCTAGGGCGTCATGGCATTCGTAATTAGAGACAATTCTGCCCCCCACTCTATCTAGACCAGATAGGGGAGAGTTGAGATCCCCTATAAGGACCTAGGGGGAAGGGGTTAAGCCTATATCTATTAGCTCCTTCCATAAACTTCTTCTAGAAACCACCGTATGTAGACCATATATAATAGACAGTCTAAAATCTAAGTGTTTTTCCTTATCCGTCACTTGAAGCGAAATGAGTTGGGCTGCACTAGCCAAAACATTAATACCAGTAGTTTGAGGATCCCATAATATCAAGATCCTTCCATATTTGTAAGATGCGAAATTATTAACTTCATTGAACTTTTTGAATTTAGTTCGCATGAGCCAGTTTAATTTATCGCTACAGAGCTTGGCTTCTGAGATCGCGAAAATATCAATGGAGTAAGCTTGGATCAGCCTTAGCACCTCCTTATGTTTGAGGGGACTATTGAACCCTCTAAGATTCCAATAAGCTATTCGCATAATTAGATAGGAATAGTCGCATTATCGATAAAATGTCTATTGAGATAGGGGTAGGAGTACCCGTAGAGACTGAGCCCTTATAACCACCCTTTCTACCAGATTCCGAAGATGATAGTTCCTCCAGCATTGTAGAGATAAGCCCTTGATCCCTCATCTCCCCGATTACATCATGCATATATACAAAATTTTCCCTACCCTTACATGAGTATTCTACCCTTACATATTGAATCACCACTTTCTTAATCCAGCAGGTAGAAAAAGACCTATCTGCCCAATGCAAGAGAACTAGGACAATCCTGATATTAAGACGCCATAAATCAACATAGAAAACATTTTCAAAGGAAGATCCAGTGAGTCCAACAAGGCACAATTCAACCAGTTTTGGCCGAATTGCCTCAAAAAAAATAGGCCATAAGACCAATCTTTTTAATTTATTAAAACATTCCCAGACCAAATGAAGAAGGTCTGAGATTTTGTAGCACACACTACCCTTTGACGCACGCCATTCCATTCCTAGAGGTGCCCTCACCTCTCCCCAATAACCCTTTAATAACCATACCATAGAGGGGTAAAACCCCCTCTTCCAGCCACTAAAACTCCAACAACAAAGAACCTCCAAAGAAGGAAAAAAAAACAGCCAATAGAATACAAGAGGCTCCATCATTCCGAGCCTCTACATTTCTTCTAGGCAGGTCCATAAGGTAGGAGGCCTTTGACCTTCTGTTCCTTGTACTTAGCTTTATTTCTGAGATTAAGAGAAGGACCTTCTCTTATCCCCACATCCCTCCTCCTTGTTTTGGCTTTAACCGTAGTAAAACCTTCAGCATCCTGGTCTGCACTTGTTGGTACAACTTTTAAATCTGCCTGCAATGTAGGGGAAACTATTAGGTACTGACCTTCTTCTGAGGAGCAAGATTTTCTGGATCTCTCGGCAGCACTCCTTCTGGAAGGGGATCCAGTGACCGGTTCCATTAATTCTTTTTCTGCTATATGAGGAATTTCAGAAGCATACTCAGTGGGAGAGCAATCTCTATCCAGGGGGGTTGCAACATTATTGGTCTCCGTTGGCTTTTCATCTTGAACTTTTGCTTTGCGACAGGCATTAATGGAGTGACCAAAAACACAGCAGTTATAACAGTATAGGGGTAAGTTTTCATAGATGATGGATTGACTAATATTAGAACCATCCGGGAATTCCAGCAAAAATTCATCCACTAGGTTGCTTCCTAGATCAATTTCAACAAGAACCCTAGCGAATGCAATTTTTGATATATTCGTTGTGAGTTTATCCATGTGGAGGGGTCGACAGATACAGCTCGCCGCCTTGCTAAGACCTATAGGGTTCCATAGGTGTAGAGGGAAGTAAGGCAGCTTAACCCATATAGGGATTTTTGCCATTTCTTTAAGTCCGTAATGAAATCCAACCGGAAGCGGCTTAACGTAAAGACGACGCCCAAATACCAAATAAGGGCCAGAGCTAAGTATACGGTCTCTATCCATTGAGTTACCAAAGCAGAAAACAAGCCATCCTCTAGGATGCTGAATTATTTGTGGGGATATTTTCCAAAATACTTCCATAAACTTCCTCAAATAGGGGAGGCCAGGGCTCCTAGTAACGAAATACCCAACTAAACAATTATCCCAATATTCACGAAGCAAATCATTTTCAACATATATTACTTTACCTTGCTGAGCAGGGGGAATGTATTCAAGCTTAGAATAATTTGCAAGCTCTCTGTTTCCAGCAAACAAACTGCTCAACGGGGCTTTATTTTTGCCGAACATTTTAGGAGGTTTATTCTCCTTGTTTTTGTGTGACAGAATTGCCTCAAGTGGAGCTTTTAGATTGCCTTCATTCTGAGACAAGTCTGTTTGGGTATCTTCATCTATATTAAGATTTCCATCCAGTTTATTCTTAATGAGGCTATTATAAGAGTTATCAAATGCCGAGGAGATTTCATCCTTAGTCGAGGTACTGGCTAACAGCTGCCTCTTACCACGCATACCCAAATTAACACATTCCTCATTCAGATCATTCGAGATATTAGGGAACATAACATTATTACTCGAGTCACAAGATGGAGTATTCTCGGTTTGAAGCAATTTAATTTTTAAACTTAGATTTAGGTTTGGTAACACTGCATTATCATTTTCCAATTCCAGAGAGTTTTCATTCGCAAACATAGAAGAAGAGGTTTTCGGTACAGATTCATCTTGTTGAGTATTCGGGAGGGAGAATTCATTAGAGTTTTCAATCGAGAACTTACCATAAATAATATGACGATTGTCGCCATCATCAACCACCAATTCGGTTGCTGAAGGATCGTTTTCGGAGCAAAGGAGGAGATGTTTTCGGATCCTCTTCGAGGGGAGCTGACCAGGCACGACGGCTGATTCATCATAAGGACTTAGGTTTTATTCGGCCTTCTCGTCGATATTAAGTGTGTCGGGCGGTCCCGACATACTTATATATATAAATGTAAATTTGGCCGAAGATCCTAACTAAGTAATCTCACCTCCATTACACTTAATCAAGCTTAATAACTAAGCTGAAATTCAAGATCTAGACAAGATGTGGCAGAAAACTGGGAGGAGAGAAGTGAGAGGATTTAGGGTAAATTTTCGGCGACGGGAGTTTTATTCGCTTTCTGATATATAGACAATTAGATAGATTAATAGATAGATAGATAGATAGACAAACAAATAAACAAATAGACAGACAAATTGATATAAAGATAGATAGATAAATTGATAGATAGAGAGAAACACAGATAGATAGATAGATAGATAGATAGATAGATAGATAGATAGATAGACAGATAGATAGACACACATAATGATAAGTATAAATATAGATAGATAAATAGATAGAAATATAGAGATAGATTTATAAAAAGATTGATTGACACATTGAAAAAGAGAGATACACATATATTGATAGAATGATAGATTGATAAAAAAATTGATAGACATTTTAAGAAAAATATTTATTTATAGATTGCTAGATAGATTGATAGGCAGATTAACATACAGATTGATAAACAAACAGATAGATAGATAGATAGATAGACAAATAGAAAGGCAGAGAGATCGATACATAGATGGACAGATTATTAGACAGATAAATACATAGATAGATAGATTAATTTATTAATAGTTAGATAGATAGATAGACACATAGATAGACAGATAAAAAGCTATATAGAAAGTCAAATAGATAGAAATATTGATAAACATATAGATATATAGATAGATATTAAAATAGATAGACATATAGATAGATAGATAGACCCAAATATAGTCAGATGTATAGATGATAGATAAATAAATATTTAGATACATAGACAAATAATAGACTGATAAATAGTCAGATAGATATAAAGAAAGATAGATAAATACACACTATGTTAGATATAAAGATAGATAGATAGACAGATAGACAGATAGATAGATAGATAGATACAGAGTTAGATAGATAGACAAGTATATAGACAAAAAGTTAACTAGTGAATAGATAGATAGATCGATAGAAAGATGAACATAGAGATAAATAGATTGATAGATAGATAGACATATAGATACTTACAAAGATAGAGAGATAGTTAGATAGATAGACATATAGATACTTACAAAGATAGAGAGATAGTTAGAGAGATAGTTAGATAGATAGATAGACAAATTGAAAGACCATATATATAGATAGATAGGTAGATAGACTAATAGATAGACAAATAGATTAATTTATTGATAAAGAGATTGATAGATTGATTGATAGATATATAGATATAAATATAGATAGAAAGATAGATTGATTGATTGATTGATTGATTGATTCATAGATAGATTGATAGATAAATTGATAGACAAATTGAAAGATAGGTTGATATACAAATTTATAGATAGATAGAATAATAGATAGACAATTAGATAGATTCACAGAAATACAAACAAACAAACAAATTCACAAATAGATAGAAAGACAGATATACAGATTGACAAATAGATAGATATACATATATACAGATAGATAGCCAAATCAATAGATACAAAGATAGATAGATTAATGATTGAATGAATGAATGATAGATCATTTGATCGATAGATAGAATGATAGATAAATAGATAGATAGAATGATAGATAAATAGATTGATAGACTAATTGATAGACATATTGATAGAAATATTGATATATAGAATAATAGATAGATTGATATACTGATAGATAGACATATTGATAGTCACATAAATAGACATAGTGATTGATAGATTATTTTATAGATAGATAGATAGACATAGTGATTGATAGACAAATAGAAAGACAAATCAATAAATAGATAGATAGATAGATATATAGATAGATAAATAGCTAAATAGATATAAAAATAGATATATAGATAGATAGTAAGTTAGATAGAAAGCCACATAGATAGATAGACTAAAAGATAAATAGTAAAATACATAGATAGATAGATAGATAGATTGATTGATTGATTGATTGATTGATTTACAGATAAATAGATTGAACGAGAGATGGGTAGATAGATAGATAGATAGATTTATATATAGATAGAAAGAAAGATAGATAAATAAATAAATAGATAGATAAATAGACATATAGATAGATACACTACAAGAAAAATCTCATAAAGCTACGCAAAATTCCCAAGCTAAATGGGTGTTTTCCATCACTAAATGGGATATAGCAACAAATTAACAACTGAACCATTCCCAATCTAAAGTGCTCGTTGCTTAAATATAGTGAGGAAAGTGTCCCTAGCTAATAATTTAGTGATGAAAAAATCCCTAGCTAAAAAGATATTATCTCTAGCTAAATCAGCAAGCGAAATGAGAGTTTCCATCACTAAACGGATAAAATGATTAAATCTTTCTCAATCTAAAGTGCTAGTCTATAAATATTAGTGATGGAAATAGTCCCTAGCAAAATAAATTTAGAGACGAAAAAATCCCCTGCTAAAATAAAGATATCCCTAGCTAAATTAGATAGGGCAATTTGCTAAATTAGCTCGGGAAATTTGCTAAATTAGGTATGGAATTTTCCTTAGCTATTTTAATTTCATAACTATTTTCAGAATTTAATTTATTTTAAAATTTTTTAATTAAATAATTTAATATTTTTATATTAAATTGAATACAAATATAAACTATAACTGATAATTAATAATTAACAAAAAATTAAATCATTTAATAACTTATACTAATACAATATATTACATAATTAAAATAAAAAAATAACAAAAATTATATTATATCTTATTCTTCAATGTATCTACTGACAGTGTATAAAGTATAATATATCCATGCATTTACATTGATTTCTCTCCCTCTGCTCCTCTGATCATCATTTTTCTACTACGACAAAGCTGTCCGAGTCACGGCACGTCATGTCTAGTGAAAAATCTCTTCACTTATACAAGCTTTGTATGGGGAACAATGTGGTACCATATATGTAAGAAATTTTAACCACTCAATCAAATCAAAATAAAAAAAAAGTTATGTTTTGATAAATATATAATACTTCAGTATATATGTACATATATACTAGCATTTTACTCGTACATATATTATTGAAATATATGTAAATAAAAACAACCGTATTATGTGTACATATATACCGAGTACAAATATACTCAGTATATATGTACAAATATACTCGGTACATACGTACATATATACTATAGTATAAAAGTACATATATACTGAGTATATAAGTACATATATACTACAGTATATATGTACGTATCTACTAAGTATATACATACAAATATATTCAGTATATACGAACATATATACTCAGTATATATATACTTATATACTCAGTATATACGTAGATATACACTTGGTATATACGAACATTTATACCAAGTATATATGTACGTATATACTACAGTATTATATGTGCGTATATATACTCACATAGCCTTGGATGACACACACACTTGTACTTTAATGCAAATACACATACCATCAAAGACAATAGAAGAAAATAATCTAGGATTTAAAAAACACGCATATAGGTCTCTCGGGCATGGTCAGCATTTTTAGTTGTTTTTTCTCCGGTACTCCACACAGATAGAGACCATTGTTACACCTGCACATGGAGCATAACATATTACATTTACAAACCAATAACCGATAACAAGTAGTCTCAGATCTGAACTGCGACGACGCATATCTACACAAAATAAGAGTGTCAAGAAAAACTTTCGTTTGCATGGAATTAATTTTTTGGTTCATTCACAGCTTCAGAAGCTAAGGTGTTGTTCTCAGCACCATGGAGGACAAGCCAAGGCTTTTACATACCTATAATAGGCTAAAACTTTACCCAAAAAATTTGGGGACACACAAACATATTCACAGATATATAAAAATAATTATTCTAGACATGAACAAACACAAATTAAAGTTCATAGTCATACAGCTTCAAAAAAAATTCTAAAACATGTCCAGCAATGATGTTTAGAAAGAAAGAGAGTGCAAAAAATAAAATGTTTTAGGAATAATGAAAATAATAGAAGCTAAGCCTCCTTTTGATCGAGCTGAAATTGGTAAATATGAAACCCATGCATTGGAAGGTCTGTGGCAATGTCTGAATACTTTGAATCCAAATTTTTCGTGAGTCTCACATAATCGGCAAAGCAAAGAACAAAACCAGAATAAAAAAATTAAAACCTAGAAAAAATTATCATAATTATTTGCTGCTCATAGACGCAAATCAATAACAATCAAAAATAATTCTCATACGAAATCATCCTCATAATTAGTAGGGATGCTAGCCTCTCCTACAAGGTTTCACAGTTGGATCTTGGAATGTTATCTATTGCGGCAATGCCACTAACTGTGACTCCATATAGGACATCTGTTGTTGCATTACATTCTTAATTTCTTTCATCTCATCATTCATTTCTTTAATTTCTTGCATTTCTTTCATCAAATTAGTATACTACACATCTTTCTGTTCTTTAATTTCATATATTTCTTTCTTTAAATGAGATTTCTGTTCATCCTTCTTTTTCATTTTGGTCTCCATAACTACAATATGTTCATTTGTTTCCATTGCTTATTGTTCGACTGCCTCATCCACCATTGCTTAGACAGATGAATTAGAAGCACGACTACTACAACAAAATGCCACTCCCTTCGAGCCGATGTCATACACTCACTACTTCTTATGACCTCCTATGGTCTCCAAATAAATAGGACCATAGTCAATAAGTTAAAGATTCATTGAACCCCCAACTTGTTGATGAGCAGCTATCATACATTCCTCCATTAGTTCCTGAGATAAAATAAAAAAAATTCTATTTTAGATATACATAAAATAAAATAAATATTTTCTATTCCAAACTATTTTCAAAATGTACTATAGTATTATGAAATTTTATTAATATAACAAATTCTTATAGTAATCATCTGAGACTTGTTGTCAACAAACTGATCATCTACTTTCTTCACATGCATCTTCCTAAAAATCTCATAAAAATTGGGATCTCCGCCCAATTCTCCAGCCTAGAATATGTTTTTATTAAGTCATAAAAAAACAAATGATCAAAAAATTTACCAAAATAAATAAAACAATGCAGAGATTTGATTTATTAGACAATTAGGACAACGACTAAATATATAAATGTTTAAAATTTGAAAATTGTACCAAATCTCAAACATGCTCAATGCTCGAATTTGACTCTCATGTGTGTCGACATATTCCTGTACCTAGTCCAGCTACCTCTCTTCGTCAATTTCTGCTAGGAATATCTGATTTTTTATTCACATGTGGCTCCTCCCAAAACTTAAGCCACTCGGGCTAGTCATCCTCGGATATAAAATCATTCCTTTCTTTTATATTCTTTAATTTATGAACAAAATCTAAATACCATTGAGTAGCTTTGCTCTCCCATAATTAACTTTATCTTTCCATCAAATTTGAGTGCCCATGTGCACTGATTCTATATATAGAAAAATCACAAAAGAATTTATATTAACAACAAGAACATAATTATTTACTACTTGAGTAATAACAAACATAATAGTTAAGTAATTAGATAATTAATTTTCAAAGCATTTGTTTTGTTATTTTTACCTGAAATTCATTAAAATAAGACTCTTTTGTTTATTCGGAAACTTTCTTCCAGGAGAATGCTTTAGAATCCACCATTTTCTTTAAAGACTTTGTAATTATAGTCGAATGCTTGTGAGATGGAATAAAACTGTACAATCAAATAAATAACATTGAAAACAAGCAAATCATAACAATATAAAAAAACCACTAATAGTAACATCGAAATTTTTTTATCAAGTTATATTTACATATTTCTTTTACCTACAATCCACAATCTCAATAACTAACTTTACACTGACAGCAGAGGAATACACGACATTTGATGATGTCATTGGTTTTGTAAATGGGAGAACTATCAGTGTAAAATGTGATATAGAAGATAGAGATGGATCAAAAGTGTGTGCATGAAGCACAATGGGTGGTGAGCCTATACCTGATAAAGGTGATAATAGTGGTCTCAATGATGGTGATCGTGATATAAATAGAGATGTTGATTGTGATGTTGAAGTATGGATATGGTGGGTATGAGATGATACTGATTTTACAACATGATTTAACATACTAGATGAATTTGGTTCATTTCTACGTCCAGGTCTCCCTCCACCATGACTGAGTCCTTTAGGCACCATCTACTATACAAAATAAGACATAGAACAAATAATACATATATGATGAACAAGCATGTATTTTAGAATAAAACATACCAATAGATTTCAACAAAATATAGTAGTCTTTGATAGATTAATATTATAATAAAATTATAATAGTTTAATTATCAGCATTACTAACATCCTCCAATAGTTCTTCTGATATTTCCTTTGATTCCGATAGAAGTTCGAACTCATCTTCAGATAGAAATTGATCTTCTTCAATTTTTATTAGGCCATCATTTGAGTCACATAAATTTTCTGGTTCTTCATCTACATGCATAGGCTCAATATTATTTATGTCATCTTCCTTGAATGTTTGTGCAATATGTAAGTCTATACTTCTTTGTTGAGATGTTGGTACTTCAAAATTTGATCGAATTTGATTTTACAAATCACCCACCAATTACTCTTATCACGGGATAAACTCGGATATGTACAATAATATAATTGAGCGGCTTGAACTACCATAATAAATGGCCCATATCAATTATAACTATGTTTATGGTTAACATCGACTAGTTTATAATCCGAATGAATCTAGTGCCCACATTTCGTGTAGGATCAAACCACTCAAACTTTAATAATACAATCATATTATTTTCGAGTCAAGGATTCTCCAACTCAATAACTTCTTTGAGTTGATCATAATAATCAATCTCATCTGTACTATAACATGAACTTTAAATACATACACCACTATTCATTGTTGTTTTAGAAGAACCATGCCCAACTGTGTGAAATTCATATCCATTGACAAAATACCTAGGATAGGGTGTCACATATCTAAACGGGACATTACATAGATTCCAAATCAAAATATTTGAATCTCCATTTGAAGGATCAATTTCCCGTGACATAAATTAAAAAAAATGATATTAACAAATAAAAGATATTAATTAATTAAATAATTCAAAAATTTAAAACTTAATAATTCTCACATAATTTTTGAACCAATTCGTAAATGTAGTTTCTAGCATATAATCGACATCATTGCTAGAAATTGTTGGTTACCTATATTTTAACTACTCAACATAAATACTACACAAATATAAAAAGAGAAAGAAAAAAGTATATTAAATTTTAATAATTCCTTTAAAAGATAAAATTAAAATATGATTAAACCTGCAACAATTTTGGGTATACATATGCAATATATGGTGCAATCTCTTCGTAATATAGTAAAACATAACTCTGAGTTGCTTTGTACTCTTCATCTGTCATACATCTTTTCATTACTCTTCCAAATGCTCTTCCAGGGTGCTTGAAGATAGATAGTTTGTCCATAGAATCATCTTTTACCATCACATGACCTTCATCATTCCGAGGTACACTTCTATTCTTTGAATTGACATGATCCTCAAAATAATAAGAACAAAATGATGATGGTTCTTCTACTAAATATGCATTGCAAATTGAACCTTCAACTTTTTCCTTGTTTCTAACATTCAATTTCAACTAACGAATATACCTACAGCCACAATATTAGGTTTCAATTATATAAAATTACAATATTCTTTATGTATGAAATAATAAAACATATCAAATTATATGTATTTACCTCTCAAAAGGATACATCCACCTGTATTGCACTGGCCCTACTATTCTTGATTCATATGCCAAATGGACCGGTAAATGCTCTATTGAGTCAAAAAAACCATGTGGGAATATCCATTCAAGCTTACAAATAATAAGTGGAATGTTATTCTCCAGCCTCACCTTGTCATCTATTTTGATTGTGGTTGTAGATAGCTATTTGAAAAACAAACTATGTTCTGTAAGGACCTCTCAAATACTTAGGGGAAGTAATTCATAAAATACAATTAGTATTAATCTCTACATAAATACATGACAGTCATGACTTTTCATTTCAAATAACTTAAGATTCTTCATATCCACGCATCTACACATATTTGACCCATATCCATCAGGAAATTTCATATTTTTAACCCATTCACATAATATATGTATTGCTTTCTTATCAAGTGTGTAGCAAGCTTTAGAAACTTTTCCTGTTGCCTCATTCAGTTTCAATTTAGGATGCCAATAGTAATCATTCAGCTATGTCTTGAATTTAAAGTGTTTTTTGTCTTTTTGTCTACATTAAGGATAGTGTTGAAAACATTATCAAACGCTTTTTTTTTAATATACATTACATCTATGTTATGATGAATTAAATTGGACTTTCAATAGGACAAATCCTAAAATATACTACGTTTCCTCCAAGCAAATATTTTGCCTATTGGTCCATTACTTCTAGTAGCATCCTTTTTAGTTACCTTCTTCAAACCCAAACTTTGAATCTCTATCGTAATATCATCTCGTGAACGAACTGCTGGTGCAACTATCATCACTGTTTTATTTTTTCAAAATGTAGTTTTATTTATTCGAATTGGATGATTCGTAGGTAGAAACTTATGATGGTTATCAAACCATGACTGTTCACCACTAAATTTGAGGGTAAATACATCAGAATTTTCCATGCAATATGGGCATGTGAATTGTCCTACAGTACTCCAGCCAGACAACATTGAATAGGTAGGAACGTAACTTACCATCCACATATGGGTCGCCAACATAATAAAATTTTTCTTCTTTGAGGTATCATATGTATTCACACTAACATCCCACAAATGATTTAACTCTACAATAAGAGGCTATAAGAAAACATCCAGCATGTCTTTCAGATTTTTTGGCCCTGCAACCAAGATTGACAAAAACATATATTTCTCCTTCATACACAACTACGGAGGCAAGTTATAATGTGGCATGATCACTAATCATGTTGAATACTGTTGTCCAAATTGCCCAAATGGCTGAAATCTATCTGTGTACAGATTCAATCTCATATTTCGGCTTTCAGCTGGAAAATATTGATGTATATGATTAAAATGCTTCCAAGCAAGTGAATCTGATGAATGATGCATTGCCCCTACTTCCACCTCATGCTCAGAATGCCACCTCATATCATTTGCTGTAGCATTTGATGCATATAATCTGTATAATCGAGAAATAAATAAAAAATAATACATTTTAAATGCAACTTTCAATTTTTGTCACGTATGCACAACACGAGATACATTCTTAAATCGAAAATGATCAAAAGCCTTATAGCTAATTAAATCACTATCACCACCCATATATAACATACATCCATTGAAACAACAATCAATTTTTTCAACTGGTAGATCCAATCCTCATAGTAACTTCTTAGTGTTGTATAAGTTGTTAGTGATCAAATTATTATCCGGAATAATCTTCTTCATCAGTTTTGTCACGTGATCAAATTATTTCTCGGACATATGATTTTTTGACTTAATGCTCATAAGTCGAGCCACAAGTGACAATTTTGAATGTATTTTAAAACTAGGCCACAACTTTGTATCTACAACATTAAGCATTTCATAAAATTTCTGAGCTTCAGGATTAAGTGGTTCATCCATGTAATCTATATTGAAGGCAGCATAGATAGCTTCCGTGATCATTCTATGGTATGTGTTTGATGATTCTTCACCACAATCAAATGATTCAGTAACCTCATTTTGGTCAATGTTCAGAGCCATTGTACTTTCTCCATGATAAATCCATACAAAATAATTTGGCAAAAATGCATATTTAGCCAAATGGTATCTTAAAGTGTTTGCATCACCAAACGGGATATTTTGACACTTGTGATGATTACATGGACACTTAATTTTTTCTCCATCCACTCAAAAAATCTTTATTCAAAATTGTATTCATAAACCTACTCTACATCCACTGACGATCTAAACTCATTTTGCCCTATTTTATTTACAAAAAATAATGCTCAATAATTATTTTGAATTAAACATTTTATTACTTTAAAATATACTAATAATTAAATAAAATTATTTATATTGAATATTTAAAAATTAAATATTGTGAATATAAAGCCAATATGTTTGTAGAATCTACATGAATAGATAAAGCAATTTTTAGCACGATAAAGATTAATAGAGATCATGGTAATACTAGATAAAAGGAGAAAAATATGATAATGCACAAGAAAGGAAAGCAAAAAAAGAAAGATATTTAAAGTTTGAAGGAGGAGAGGGGGAGAGAGAGAGAGAGAGAGAGAGAAGGTGGAATGGGAGAGAGGGACAGAGAAATGGAGAGATGGAGAGAGAGAGAGAGAGAGAAAGGGGACAGAGAGAGAAAAAGGTAGAAAGGGGGAGAAAGAGGGAGTAAGAAATGGCGAAAGGGAGAGAGGGAGAGTGGGAGAGTGGGAGAGAGAGAGGGGGGGAGAGATAGAGAGGGAGAGAGAGGGCGAGAGAGAAAGAGAACAAGCATGAAAGGACAGCGAGAGAAAATAACAAGAGAGGGAGTGTGACACAGAAAGAAAAAGAGGAGGAGAGTAACACAGAAAGAATTAGAGAGGGAGAGAGAGACATTGAAATGCAGTGTTAGAATGAGAAATTACATAAAAAAAAATTTCTTCAGTACAAACCTATCAAATATTACATCTTTTGTCATACATAACTTCATATATGAGCCTAAGGCCCAAGGGATGAGATTATGTAAGAATATGGCCCTTATTTGTATTATACCATATATGAGCCTCACCAACTGACACTCTCATGCTATGTGCTTACAAATTGTTGATATTATATCTTTTGCCATTTAATTTCAAGTTAATGCAACAAATTAGTATTATCCCATATATAATTATATGTTAGTATACATATAGTAAATGTAGTTATAAATAGTTACATATAGTTAAACATATAGTTATATATAGTTAGATGCATACAAGTAGTTATAAGTAGATATACATAAATGTATACAAAGTTACAAACATTATATATACATATATGTATACATAATTAAAAATAATGTATACTAAGTAGTTATAAAAAATTATATAGATTTACAAATATGTATACATATATGTATACATAATTAAAAATAAAGTTATATTTATATATACAGAGTTTTTTATAGTTGTACAAATATTTATATATAGTTATACACATATAGTTAAACAGTATGTTGTATGTTTTTAAACATATAATTATAAATATAATTACATGTGGTTATACATATAGGTATAGGTATAGTTAAATTTATATTTATACATGTATATATATTTCTTCATATAATTTCATATATTTATACATATAGTTATGTATAGGTATGGATATACTAAAATACATTTTTTATACTAATATATAAACATGTATATTAAATATATGTTTTTAATTATATATTTAAATATAGTTATGTATAAAGTTTTTATAGTTATTCATATAGTAAGATAGAATTATTTATAGTGATATTTTATTATAAATATAATATTTATAGATGTAAAAAATTATATATTATTAAACATTTAGTTATATATATATATATATATATATATATATATATATATATATATATATATATATATATTCATATGAGTAGTTATATTTTGTTATACATAAATATATACTAAGTTATAAACAAATATATAGATTTACATATATGTATACATATATATATATATATATAGTTAAAAATATAGTAATATTTAATTATATAAAGTATTATTTAGTTTTACAAATATTTATATAGAGTTATAAACATAAAATTAAACATTATATTGTATGTTATTATACATGTAATTATAAATATAGTTACATGTGGTTATACATATAGTTACACATATAGTTATACTTATATTTATACATGTAGGTATATATATTTATTCATATATTTTTATATATTAATACATATAGTTATGTATTGGTATATATATAGTAAAATACCTTTTTATATACTAATATATACAAATGCATTTTAAATATAAGTTGCAAATTATATATTTAAATATAGTTATGTATAAAGTTTAATAATTATACATATAATAAGATATAATTATTTATAGTTATATGTTATTATACATATAGTATATATAGCTATAAATATTTTTATAAAGTTAAACATATAGTTATATATAGATATATTCATACAAATAGGTATACATAAATATATAAAGTTATAAATAAATATATGATTTACATATATGTATTCATTGTTACAAATATAGTTATATTTAATTATATAGTGTTACATAATAATACATATATTTATATATAGTTATACACATGTAGTTAAACATAAAGTTGTATGTTATTATACATATAATTATAAATATAATTAATTATGGTTATACATATAGTTACACATATAGTTATACTTATATTTATACATGTAGGTATTTATATTTTTTATATAATTTTATATATGTATACATATAGTTATCTATAAGTATATATATGGTAAAATATATTTTTAAATATAGTAAATGCGGTCTTTTATATGGTAAAATACCTATTTTTATATACTTTTATATATGGTAAAATACATATTATATATATTATTATATAAAAATGTATATTAAATATATGTTAATTATATTTTTAAATATAGTTATGTATAATATTTTATAGTTATACATATAGTCAAAGACAATTATTTTTTGTTATATGTTCTTGTACCTTTGGGATCCAATGGCAAATAGAAAAAAAACAAGTTTGACTTATAATAGATCAGAACAAAGTAAATGCAGTATTATATTCCTGACGTGTAATATATTAATATAAATACAATTTGAATCTCCCTAGAAATAGTTTATTTCATCCACATAGCAGAACAGAACTCAATAAAAATAAGTAAAGATTTAGTCCACATCTAGATATGTCAACAAAGTTTGTCTCATCCAGCTAAAATTGTTTATGACTTGCTAGCAATATAATTGGAAAGCTAATAAAGTCTCTCGTAGAGGCCCTCGCCAAAGGTAGCACAGGTGCTCTGAATGTGCCAATGGCATTGGCAAAGAGAGTGAAGTCCTAGCTTGTCAGTAATTTCAGCTGCATTCATCTCATTGGGACGATCTTGCCTATTGGCGAACACGAGCAAAACTGCATCTCGAAGCTTTTCCTCCTTTAGCATCCTATGCAACTCTTCTCTAGCTTCATCAACTCAATCTCTGTCATTGCTGTCTACCACAATAGTAGGAATTATGGTGAAAATTTCACTAAGTTTCAACTTATACAGAATGGTTTTCTAACAGCCAGCATCAAGACCTAGCATCATAATCCTCATCTCCTTGTTGGCAAACAACCTGCAGAACAACTTTATGAACATAAACTCCATTTCTTCCACTAAATCATTCCCTTTTTCATATGGCAGTAGAGAGATCTAATGAGAAAAAGAAACAGAATCAATAGACCTCAAGAGATAGTCACCAGAGAGGGAGGTCAACCTCTATATGTTCTTATACCTATAGTATATATAAATAAAAAAAAGTTATATATAGTTAAAAAAATAATTATATATAGATATATTCATACAAGTAGTTATAAGTAATTATATATAAATATATACAAAGTTATAAATATATATATATATATATATATATATATATATATATATATATATATATATATAGATTTAATTATAATTATGAAGAGTTTTACATTATTATACAAATATTTATAAATAGTTATCATATATTATGATAACAACACACTCTCAATTGCCCAATTAAATTAAACCACTATAGACAAAGAACTTATATCAATAATCTTTTCTTTTGGTAAGTTAATATCATATTTAGTGGGAACTAAAGTCATAGTGTATACTAATTATTCTATAATCAAATATCTCATAGAAAAGAAAGATGTTAGGCCTAGATTGATTTGATGGATTTTACTATTACAATAGTTTAACTAGAGATATTAGATAAGAAATCTACATATAATCAAAATTGAAAATAACTTATCATGACTAGAAAAGAAGATAGCAGAGTATTTGAAGAAGATATTATATCGATTTTTTTTGTTGAACTAATTACAGCATTGATTGGAAATGTAATTCCATGGTATGTAGTATTGAATGAACCTTATCATTGCATATAGTTCTCTGATCAAAATTTGAGGCAAAGTGTTATAGATGGCAGATTAGTAGTATCTTACAATAATGTGACTTTTTCCTCCTGCTCTCACGAATTTGTGGAACATGTTAATATTTATGTGCTCAATTAATTTTTTTCTCAAAATTAATGTTGATATTTACATATATACATGCATTAATATATATGTTCATATACACTGCCCTACACACACACACACATTTATACATCCATCTACATTACTATACATTATATATCAGCATACACATTTTTGAACTTTTTTTATATATTCACACATGTATCTACATTTTCAAAGTAGTGTGTATACACTTGTATGCATGCATATACTACTGTACACCTACACAAACACACATATATACTTATATACGTAATGTATTTTTAAAGTTAAACATTAAACTATTATGTGTGTGTGTGTGTGTGAATATATTTAAAATAAAATATTATATATTGTACACAATTTATAAAATATGGTAAATTCTTTATATTTAAAACAAATATTTGTGTGTGTGTGTGTGTGCATGTGTGTGTGTGTGTGTGTGTGTGTGTGTGTGTGTGTGTGTGTGTGTGTGTGTGTGTGTGTGTGCGTGTGTGTGTGTGCGTGAAGCATATTAATGCATAAAATGAAATTATGAATTAAATATATGAGCTTCTATTTTATTCAAATAGTTGTTTTTTTAATATTTATATTAAAATAACTATCATTATACTCATATAAATAAATAAAGTTGGCATATTTGTAAATTATTTTGTTTTTATAATTATGTTAAAAAAGAAAATATAGTTCATAAATAGATAATATTGTTTTTATTTTTCTATATAATTTTTTTATTAAAATATTAATGTCTGATAAATTTCTACCTATTATTTATTGTTATTAATAAACTTTTAGAAACTTTAAAATTCAAACAAATATAATGTAGTGCAACTAACTGCTTGCCTTTAATTTTTTGTAAAAATCAATTAATTTTTTAATTATGTTCAAACGAAACAAATTACCATATGAATACATGAGTAAATATTTCTAAAAGTAATTATTTTTTTATTATATTCAAAATATATAAATGACCATATAAATATATGAATTTGTTTTTTTAAATAATTATTTTTAATTTTGTTTTTCAAATTTAATACATTGTAATGTTTTTTTTTGTAATTAATAGATACATTTCAAAAATTGTTTATTTATAATAAATATAACATATTGCATATTATAAGGTGCAATTTTTATTTTGTAAATAAATTTTATTTTTAAAGTTTTATCTTTCTAAATTGAAACTACTTCTCATATATATTTTAGAAATGTTTTATAATATTTATTACACAAACATATTGTTATTTATTTTGAAATTTACAACATGAATTTTAACAAATGAACATTTTATTAGAAATTAATTTTAGTTATATGATATTAAGTGAAACAAAAATACAAACCCTAAACATATTAAATCATAATGATTTATACAAACATATAAAAATACAATAAAAATACATTTAAAGTTGAAAAAATTAATTTTAAGTTCCTAAAATATATGGGAAAAAATGATAAAGATTTATACAATATCCAAATAAAACATGTATGAATGAAATGAATGATATGAATGGATATTAAGTTTCAGAAGCATGTAGTTATACATGTTGTAGATATAGTTATATATAGTTTTCCATTTAATTATATTAATTTATACATATGGCTATGTACATATATTGATGTAGATAAATACATATATATATATATATATATATATATATAGTAAAATGTTGATATACATATTGTTAAATACATTTATATATAGTTATATATATATATATAAGCATATTAAATATATGTTGGTATATTTATATATAGTTATGTTTATGAATACTATTTTTATAGTAATAGATATAGTAAAATACACTTATATATTTATGTTTTATTACTCTTGGGATCATCATATTTACATAATTTATTATTTAAATATTAAATATGTTGTCATATGCACACTTCTCACCACAAACACTAACACCCAATTTGTGATTAACTAAGAAAAACATAAAAGTGTCGACTGGAAAAAAATGGAAATAAAGTTGGCATATCTACTGTGCACCATCAACATCCACATTATGAGAACACATTATATCACAAATGCATGTAGAATGTATAGGAATAAGTTTATATAAGCAATTTAAGCATACCATGGTGATTAATGAAAAATAATTTCGGAATAAAAAATAACATAATCAAAACTCACACTCTTGCATTAAGATAATCGATGAAGAATTAGTATAGAAAACATACCTCAAATAAATAAGAAATTTTCGCTTAATCTTCGATTAGGTTTTAATACATCGATATCGAGAGATAGAGGTAGACTGCATAGGACTTAGGAGCTTGTTAGAGTTATCTCTCGAGTCTCAACAATAAGTAATTATATATATTACCAAAATATTTAAAATTTTAATTATAAAAATATTAAATAAACAATATATAGATATAAAATAAAAAAAGACTCATTTATTTTATTTACTATCAAAATTTTTTCAACAAAATTAATGTGGATGTAGCAAGGTACACATGAATAACAAACACCTAACAATTTTTATTATTAAATTAATTAAACAATAAATATATAAATAATTTTAAAAAATATATGTTTAGCCTTATAACAAATAATTATATATCAAATAGCTACAAAATTTACAAACTTTATATAATAAGACATACGTGGAAAGATGATTTGTGTTCTGGCCACTCTCCTATGAGTTATAAAAATACTCTTAATGTTAAAAAAATATATAAATATATATATTTTATGGTTATAAATTTTTAAGAATTCATATTAATTTTTATGAAGATAATATGAAATAATTTTAAAGGCATAAAATTTCATATTATTTGATATCATTTAAATTTATTAAAATTCAAAAAATTACTTAAAGTGAGAAGATAATTAAAAAAAGTTATATTTTTTATTTTAATAAAGACTGAATGTTAAAAACTATTAGTAAAAATAATACTCAATTATTTAATTCTTATAAATTTTAGTAGTTGCATACATCTATGTATTTATTTTTAAATAATAATTTATTTTCTTTTAAATTTAATGAAAAAATTTAAATTTTTATTAAATTTCAATATTTTCTATTTTTTTAAAAGCTTCCTATAATCATAAAATTTTTTTTATACTTATAATACTATTAATATTTACTAGTTTATTCATCAATTCAGATATTTTTGAAAATATTTTCTATTTAATAATGCAATTAATTATTTTACATTTATATTAGTAGAAATTTTAATGTATATTAATTTAATTTTTAAAATATCTTAAAAAATTATTATACTTATAGAATTGATTATTTAATATTACTTTAATACAAATTTTTTAAGTTTCTTAATTAAAAATTTTAAAAAAATTTTTTGTATAATTTTTTAAAAAAATTTATACATCATAAAAATAGTTATTTTAGTCATTATTAATATAATTATTTTTAGTATTTTTATATTTTTTAAATTATTTATTTATACTATCCTTTTTTTATAATTTTACAAGGAGAATGTATCTTTCATGGATCGCTCTTCTATAGAAATTTAATATACATTTAATAAAGAAAATTAAATAAAATATTATAACTTATAATAAATTAAAAAAAATTAAAATATTTAATATTGGCTAGGGAAATTCCGTCACTAAACCCATTGTTATATTCTAGATTTAATTAGCTAGGGAAGTTCCGATGTTAAATCCATCACAATATTCTAGATTTAATTAGCTATGGAAGTTCTATCTCAAAATCCATCGCTATATTAAGGATGTAATTAGCTAGGAAAATTTTATCTCTAAATCTGTCGCTATATATTGGATGTAATTAGCTAGAAAAATTCTGTCGCTAAAATCCATCGCTATATTCCAGATGTAATTAGCTATGTAAATTCCATCGCTAAATCCATCGCTATATCCCGGATATAATTTGCTAGAGAAATTCAGTCGCCAAATTCATCACTATGTTTAAGATATAATTAACTAGAGAAATTTTGTCGCTAAATTTGTCACTATGTTGCGGTTGTAATTAGCGAGGGAAAATCTATCACTATATTCTATATTTTATTAACTCGGGAAATTCCGTCATTAAATCCATAGCAAAATTTCGTACTTTTCTTTAGCATAATTTGCGAAAATACTCCATCTTTAATCTGTCACAAATCCATTGCATATTTTTATTTTAATGAAAAATCATAAATCCCTTGTTATTCCCTAGCTAATTCCTCACAATTTTGCTAGGGATTGATCCCTTGCTAAAATTTCCTAGCTAAATGAATATTTTCTTGTAGTTTTGACTTGTAGGATCAAAATGTGGTTTCGGCCTACTGCTAATGTTAATTAAACATATAGGATTTCACATTAAGGAAAATAATAAAGGTTATGATTTTTCACTCTCGGTAAAAATTTTTAATGATTAGATTATTTTATATCATAAAAAACAATTAGTTATTATTTAAATTTGAATTTAATTTTGAGAAAATGTAAAGTCATGATTTAATAAATAAATAATTTATGAACTTGATTTTTAATGAATATATTCATTTTATATGGGGTTTTAAGGATTTGAATTTAAGTTGTTATTATTTAAAAAAGTTTTAAATATATAATTAAATTCATTTATGACTAAAGCCCTAGTAGACTTGTGTGTGTGTGTGTATATATATATATATATATATGTGAGACATATTTGATGATAGCAATCATCTTTTATGAAATAAAAAGAAACCATTTCATTTTGAGAATACGAATCTAAACAAGTATTCAATAAAATCATTTATTATTTCTTTGTATATGAATACTTATAAAGGGTTGGCATTTTTTAGAAAGGCAGTACCTATGAAGATCTGAATAAACCATGACGCACACTTTGAAGGCTTGACAAATCGATCTACAAAAGGTAAGTTTCATTTACCCTGCATTCGTGTTTTTATGAATTGCATGTGATCCTTGGTAGGTTAAAGAATAAAAATTATAAATTTCACTGCGTTTATATTTGAAATAGATTAGATATTCTGTCTGAAAACCCAATAGTGGTATCAGAGGAACTTGTGTTTTCATAAAAACTGATAATGCCATATTTAATCATATGTATGTGATGTATATGATTCTGGCATAATTTGCATTTTTGAATATATGTGATATTATGGTTTGTGTGATCAACATAGTTAATAGGTTTTGTTAGGATATTAATTGATTGAATCCCAAACTTAAAAGGATTCATTAGTATGATTGAAAATCTGAATGGGATATTGACATTAAAGTGTTTAATAGCATGATATATGATCCTAGCTTTGTCTTAGTCAGATTAATACATGAACTAAATTCATAACTCAATTTTGATATATTAGTGATTGTTTATGGTGGTGCTAAAATAAGCCCTATGTGTAATGAGATTACATAATATGTTGTTTTAATGTGATTTTGATAGCTTTCGGCTTATTTTAAATTAATTGATAAGACTAATAAAAAATTTATTGATGAGATTAATAAAAATTTATTGATAAAATCAATGAAAAATTATTGATAAAATTAATAAAAACTAATTGATAAGATCAATGTAACTTTATTAATGAGATTAATGAAAATTTATTGATAATATCAATGAAAATTTATTGATGAGATCAATGAAAATTTAATAATGAGATCAATGAAAATTTATTGATGAAATCAATAAAAAATTATTGATGAGATTAATAGAAATTTAAATTTTTTTTCCTAGGGTACTTCCCCCGACCACACGAGGATGGCCCCCATGACCCCATCTGCTAACCAGTAGTGGAACCACCATAATAACTCTACATTACACCTTATAAATTTTATTCTTTTTAAATACACGGCTATTAGAATTTATTTATTTTAATGCAAATTTTTTAAGCTATATGATAACATTAAAAATTGTGCATGTTATGTTGCTTCACATGGTGCAAAATAAGGCCGTTTTAACCAATGTGTTTGGTAGGGCATTATTTTTTTTTCTCAAGGGTTGTCATTATTAAATATGGCTAGCATGCTATTTTTGTTTTATTGTAATTTTTTAATTATTGTAATAAAACAAGAGAGAAAATGCAAGTCATTGGAAGTCATGCAATTCAACCATGATGATGAAGGAACTAAGTGTCTAAGCGCAAGTTGGTGGTCAAATCAACTTCATGGAACTGCTTATTACTACATTGGATTAATGAATATTGATCTTCATATTGGCTTGTGAAGATCAATCTAGATTAAGGCCATACTGTGACATGTTTATAATATGCATGTATGAGATGCTATGTATGATTTTACATGAGTAGGTGATACTAGATAAATAGAAATACATATAGGTAGATAGGTAGATAGATAGAAAAATAGATAGATATATTGATTGATTGACAGATAGAAAGATAGATATACATATAGGTAAATAAATATATAGACATATACGTAGATAGAAAAATAGATATATAGATAGACAGATAGATAAGCAAATAGATAGAAATATAGAAAGATATATAGATTAATAGATAGATATAAAGATAGATAGATAGATAAGAAATAAATTGATAATCAGATATAAAGATATAGAGAAAGAAAGAAAGAAAGATAAATAGATATAAAGATAGATAGATAGACAGATAGACAGATAGCTAGAAAGATAAAAAAGATAGATAGACACAAAGACACATAAATAGATGGATAGAAAGATAGATAGACACATAGACACATAAATAGATAGATAGAAAGATAGATAGACACATAGACACATAAATAGATAGATAGATAGACACATAGACACATAAATAGATAGATAGATAGATAGATAGACAAATATTCTAGTAGAGTAATAGATAGTTAGAAAATTTGGTACTTAGATAGATAGATAGACAGACAAATAGATAGATAGATAGATAGATAGCTAGTTAGACAATTAGATGGATAGACAAATAAAATGATAGACAAATAAAATGATAGACATATAGGTAGATTCACATAATGACAGATTAATAGATTAAAAGATAGAGAGATAAAAAAATAGGTAGATACACATATATATAGATAGATAAATAGATAGATAGATAGACTGATTGATTGATAAATAAATTGACAGGTAGTCATATAAACATATAGACAGACATATAAATAGGTAGGTAGTTACATAGAATGATAATTAGATAGATAGACATATAGATAGAAAGACACATAGACATATAGATTGATAAATAGATAGATAGGCAGATGGACATATATATATATATATATTGATAAATAGAATGATAGACAAAAAATAGTTAGACAACTAGAAAGGTAGATAGATATAATGGTAGATAGATAGATAGATAGGCACATAGAAATATAATAAAATAAAAAGATAGATAGAAAGATAGATAGTTAGTTATACAGATACACATATTGACAGATAGAAAGAAAGACAAATAAACCGATAGACAAATATATAGATAGATATATAATTTGATAGATAAATAGATAGATATAGAGATAGATGAATAGATATACACATAGACACATAGAATAATAGGCTAATTGACGAAAAGATAGATAGAGACATATACTAATAGACTGATAGACTTAAATACATATAGAGAGATAGATGGATGGATAGATAGATAGATAGATAAAAAGATAGATAGATAGCTAGATAGACAAATTGATAGATAGATATATATATATATATATAGACTGATAGATAGAAATATAGATAGATAGACTAATAAATAGATAGACAGATTTACAGATACACATATAGACAGATAAAATGATAGAAAGTTGCACAAATAGATAGATATGACAGATAGATAGATAAATAGATAGTAAAATAGATATATAAACAGATAGATATAAAGTCATATAGATAAATAGATAGAAAGATAGATAGACAGATATACATATAAATAAATTGATAGACATTTATATAGATAAATAGATAAATAGATTGAATGATAGACAAATAGATAGATAGCTACATAGATAAAGAGAATTAAGTTAGATAGATATATAGAAAAAGAGATAGATAGATAGATTGATATATAGATAGAGATATAGAATGACTAATAGGCAAATAGATAAATTGATAAATAGAGAGATATATAGATAGACATTTATATTGATAGTTAGATATATAGTTAGATAGATAGTTAGAAATATAGATAAAGAGATAAATAGATATACATATAGAAAGATTGACAGATAGATAGATCGCTAGAAAGATAGATAGACCTTTTGATAGATAGACATATGGATTGATAGATAGATAGAAAGATACACAAATAATCAAATAGATAGATAGATAAAAATATAGACACACACACACACACACACAGATAGATAGATAGATAGATAAATAGATAGATATATAGATAGATTGATGGATATATAGATAAACAAATAGAAAGATGAACAAATAGACAAATAGATAGATAGATGGATAGTTAGATTTATAGATAGATAAATTGATAGATTGATAAATAATAGATAGATAGAGATAGATAAATAGACAAATAGAGAAAAAGACAAATAATGATATAGATAGATAGATACATAAATAGACACATAGATTGATACATAAATAATGATATAGATAGAGAGACACATGAGAGATGGACAAATAAATAGATAGAGATATTGAAAGATAGCCTAATAAAGAAATATTCAGATAGATAGACAAATAGACATATATAGGCATATATATTCTTAGATAAATAGATCTATAAATAGAAAGATAAATACATGTATGCATAGATAGATATACAAATAGATAGATATAGAAAGCCAGATAGACAAATAAATAGATATACACAGAGATAGACAAATAAAGAGATATATAGATAGATAGCTATGTATATCAATAGAAAGATAGACAAATAGAAAGATAGACCGATAGATAGATAGATAGACATATTGCACTACAAAAAAATATTTGTCAATGTAAAGTGCTTGTCACTAACAATTAACAATAGAAATATTCCCTAGCAACAAAGTTTAGCGACGGGAATTCCCTAGCTAAATTAATAAATGTTTTTGATACATATAATTAAACACAGACACATACATATAGAAAGACACATAGATAGATATACACATATAGATAGGGATCAAAATTTTGATTCCCTAGCTAATTTTAGTGATGAAAAAATTTAGAGATGGAACCATCCCAATCTATGTGTCTAACTATTTGTCTGTATATTTGTATATCTATATTTCTATCACTCTATCTTTCTATTTGTCTATCTATTTATCTATCTATTTATCTATCTATTTATCTATTTATCAATTTTTAAATCTACCTACCTACCTATCTATCTGTCTAACTATCTGTCTATCTATATGTGTGTATATATATATATATATATATATAAGTCTATCTATCTCTTTATCAATCATTTTATCTTTATATCTATCTATCTATCTATCTAACTATCTATATGTTTGTCTGTCTATTAATCTATTTCTCTATGTATTTGTCTATCAATCTTTCTATCTATCAGACTATCAATATTTCTATCTGTCTGTCTATCAATATTTCTATCTGTCTGTCTATCTATCTATCTATATATCTTTCTATTTATCTTTTCATCTATCTATCTGACTATCTATATGTCTAACTATCTATCTATCTATCTACATGGCTATCTATATGTCTATCTATCTCATTATCAAACTATCTAATAATCTATCATTCTATTTATCTATCTATCAATTTGCTTATCTATCTGTCTATCTATAGAATTATATTTCTTACTATCGATTTATATATCCATCTAACTATCTATCTATCGACTTGTCTGTCAAAATGTCTATCTATGTGTCTATCTATATATCTAACTATCTATCTATCTATTTGTCTATCTATATATCTATCTATATATTTATCGATCTAGCTATCTAGCATTCTTTCTATATGTCTATCTATCAAACTATCTATCTATCTATATGTCTATTAGTCTATCTATTTGTCCATTTATCTGGTTATCTATTTGTCTATCCATTTGTCTATTTACGTATCTAACTTTGTATCTATCTATCTATCTATATGTTTATCTATTAGTATATCTATCTATTTATCTATTTATCTATCTATCTATGAATCTATTTGTCTATCTATAATCTATCTATCTTTCAATCTATCTATCTATCAATTTATCTATATATATCTATCTATCTATCTAACTATTTATCAATCAATCTATCTATTGATATATATATATATATATTTGTCTATTTGTCTATTTATCTATTTATCATTTTATTTATCTATCTGTCTATCTGGTTAATTGTCTATCTGTCTATCATATCTATCTTTCTATTAATCTATCTGTCTATTTGTATATCTATATCTCTATCTATCTGTCAATCTTAATTATATATATATATATATATATTTGTCTATTTATATGTCTATCCATCTATCTATCTTTCTATCTATCTATTAGTCTATTAATCTATTTATCTATCTATATATCGTATATCTGTATAACTATTTCTCTATCTTTCTGTCTATCTATCTATTTATATGTCTAATAACTATCTATTTATCTATCTATCTATTAGTCTATCAATCAATCAATCAATCTATCTATCTATCTATTAGTCTATCTAATTGGCTATCTATCTATTAATCTATCTATCTCGACATCTATTACTCTATATATATCTATCTATCTATATATATATCTATTTATCTATCTATCTTTTTTATATAAATCTGTATATCTATATATCAATATATATATCTATATTTTTTTCTTTATATCTATCTTTCTATATATCTATCTGTGAATTTTTCTAACTAACTATCTGTCATCTATCAATTAATCAATCTATTTATCTATCTATATGTCTGTCTATCAAATAATCTATCAATCTGTCTGTTTGTCTATCTATCTATCTAATAATCTATCTATCTGTCTATCTATTTGTCTATATATTTGTATATCTATATGTTTATCTCTCTATCTATCTATGTTTTTATCTATCTATATGTCTATCAATCAATCTATCTGTCTTCCAATCTTCATATCAATAAATCTATCCAGCTATTTATCAATTTTTGTATCAATCTATGTATCAATCTATTTATTAAACTATTTATTAATCTATCTATCTGTCTATCTACAGATTTTTTAATCAATCAATCTATCAATCTATCTATCTATCTATTTGTATATCTATTTATCTATATATTTGTCTACTAAACTATTTACATATCTATCTATATATCTCTCATTTTGTCTGTTTATTTATCTATCTGTACATATGTCTGTCTATCAATCTCTCTATCTATCCATCTGTCTCTATGTCTATCTATCTGTCTATCATTATATCTATCTAATTGTCTATTTATTTGTCTATCTATCTATCTTTCTATCTATTTTATAATCTATCTATTTATCTATTTATCTATCTATCTATCTATCTATTTGTCTATCTATCTATTTATTTATCTATCTGTCAATCTACATTTCTATCTATTTGTCTATCAATCAATTAATCTATATATCTATCTATCTTTAGGTTGAACTTTCTTATTATATATCTATATGTATATATATTTATCAAACTATCTATCTATCGACTAGTCTATCAATATGTCTATATATATATATATATCTATCTATCTATCTAACTATCTATTTATCTATCTATTTGTATATCTATCTTTCTATCAATCTATTAATTTTTATCTATTTATCTATCTATCTATCTATCTATTTGTCTATCTATTTGTCAATCAATCAATCAATATATCTATCTGTCTGTCTGTCAATCTTTCTTTCTATCTATCATTCTTTGCATCTTTTTGTCTATCTGTCTTTTTATCTATCTATTGGTCTATTAATTTGTCTATCTATCTGTTTATATATATGTCGAACATTTTCTCTATCTTTCTAACTATCTATCTATCTATCAACTATCTATCTATCTATCAACTATCTATCTATCTATCTATCTATCAACTATCTATCTATCTATCTATCTATCTGTCTATCTATTAGTCTATATATCTATCTATCTATCTGTCTCTCTATCTATCTATCTATATATCTATTTATCTATCTGTGTATCTATCTATTTATATATCTATCTATTCGTATATAAATTTGTATATCTATTTGTCTATCTATATATCTATCTAGCTATCTATCTATTTTTCTAGCTATCTATTTGTCTATCTATTTGTCTATCTATTTGTCTATCTATCTGTGTATCTATCTGTCAAACTTTCTCTCTATCTATTTATCTATCTTTCTATCTATCTATCTATTTATATGTCTATCTATCTATCTATCTATTTTTCTATCTATCTATCTTTCTCTCTATTTGTCTGTCTAATAATTTTTTTATCTATCTATCTTTCTGTCTATCAATCTATCTTTCTGTCTAATCTGTCTATCTATTTGTATATCTATCTATCTCTATTTGTATCTATCTATATGTATATCAATCAATCATTCTATCTGTCTTTCAATCTACATATCAATCTATCTATCTAGATGTCTATCAATTTTTCTATCAGTCTATCTATCAATCAATCTATCAATCTGTCTATTAATCTATCTGTCTATCTATCTATCTATTTGTATATCTATTTAACTATCTATCTACCAAACTCTTTATCTGTCTATAAATATATCTATTTGACTATTTGTATATATGTTTATTTGTATGTATGTTTGTCTATCAATCTATTTGTGTATCTGTCTATCTCTATATCTATCTATCTTCATTATATACCAATTATCTATCTATCTATCTATTTGTCTACCATTTGCCTATCTATCTATTAATCTATATGTCTATCTATCTATCTATCTGTCTATCTGTCTATCTGACTATCTGTCTGTCTATCTGTCATTCTACCTTTCTATATATTTGCCTATTAATCTTTCTATCGATCGATCTATCTATAGGTTTATCTTTCTTATTATCTATCTATATGTCTATCTATCTAACTATCTATCTATCAAATAATCTATTAATATGTCTGTCTATCTATCTATCTTTTTATCTATCTATCTTTCTTTCTATATGTCTATCTATCCTTCTATCTGTCTATCTATTTTTGTATCTACCTGACTATCTATCTATATATTATATGTTTATCTATCTATCTATCTATATGTTTGCCTATCAATCTATCTTTTTACTTGTCTATCTATCTACCTATCTATTTGTCTCACTAGAAGAAAAGGCTCAAATAGCTTGTGAAATTTTCCTAGCTTTATGGGCTTTTCCATTGCTAAAATATAATAACGATGGATTAATGATGGATTAATGTAAATTATTTCAAGCTAAAGTGTTCGTCATAAAATATTTACGAGAAAAAATATTTTCTAGCAAATTTTTTAATGACAGAAATTCCCTAGCTTATTATATTTTTTTCTTCCTTATTTTAATCATAATTAAGAATAGTAATTAATATTTTTCCACGGAATATGTACAATAAAATTTATATCTATTTTCATTCCAAAGCTATTTTCACAATTTTATTTTTTTATAAAAAATTTTATTACATATTTTAAAATGTTATATTAAATTGAATAAAAAATATATATTATAAACCATTTTTTATAATTAATAAATCCCAAAAATACTTCTAAAATTATTATGAATCAATAATTTATAGTTAAAACAAAAATATAACAATGGTATATAATCTTTTAAAACAAAATCATCATCCTTATCATTAGCGGATGCATTTATGTTATGCTCTCATGTGTGGTTTCTCTACTGGGACTCTATGTGATATCCGTCTCATCAAGGTTGCTAACTATAACTCAATATAGGACATCTACTATTGTATTGCATCTGGTACTGCTCAGAAAATTTTTTTTGAACTTCCTCGACACCATAATTATCAACATTGAAATCACGAATCAAAGCCACAATATAATAAACTGATGAAATGCACACTCTAAACACAAAACAAAAGCAAACACATGTGAAGGAAAATATTACTTAATTTTTAGATGGGCTGGTTGACCAGATCCAGCAGCTAAAGCATCTACAACTATAGGTGTCAAATGGAACGGGTAGGCCCGGTCCTAGCCCGAGCCCAACATGGTTCAGCTGTGCCTAGATCGACACGACACGCTATAATATCATGCCAAGGCACGTGCTGGGCACAACCTAGGCACTAATCGTGTCGTGTCGGGTCGAGGGATTTGGCCCACGTGTTGTGCCAGACATGGCACCGATAACCATACACTGAGCATGGTCATTATGGGAGGGTTGATAAGTTGACACCCAACGGGTGAGGCTTGGTGAGGCCCGACGGGCGAGGGCGTCGTGTGCCAAAACCCTAATTTTTTTTTAAAAAAATTGCTACCCATACCTGAACTAGCCAACCCAAACCAAGTCGAACCAACCCAAACCCATGTAGATTTTGGGCCATGGGCCCATGTTGTGCCTAGCACAGCATGACAGCCTGATTGGGCCCAAAAACCCTAGACCGGGCCAACACGGCCCAACCTATTTTGACACATCTTTCCACAAAAAATTTATCTCTCAATTTCAAGCACTTTATCATTACCTTTTCATTCTTTTTAGGGGCTGCATATACAAAACATTAATTATCATCGAGCATGTTTTAGTCTTTAATCGATGCTTCGTCTACAAATGCAAATAGAGGCTTGCATTTTTTACTGAGAAGATGAAGTAGAATTATGAAACAAAAAACAAGAGAGAAAACTAATCAACAAAATTACAAACCAAAAAACAAATTAAATAATATAGTGTATTAGAAGAAGTGATTAGAAACAAATACAAAAATAAGAACCAGCATTCAATGAGAAAGTGATTCATGCTATATTTTCCAGAGATGGGTTCCCAAGTCTGAGTCCAATACCATGTTCTTTCCTTTAGTATTAAGGATCAAGACACTCGTTGGAGCCTCCAAGAGTCTGACTTTGACCCTATTAGCTAACTAGATTTATAATTCCGAGATACCACACTTGTGTGTCCCATGTTTCCCTAACGAAGATGAATATTTATTCCATATCCAACAACTCAAAGCTAGCAAAATGAGATGATGCCATCAATTGAATAGATACATAAAATGGTACACAAACCAATTATCAACTTATTTTTTTAAACAAGAATACTAACACATGGAAATAATAGACACCCAATGTAAGGTGAAATATAGAGGGAAGCAGCAAAATCAAATGTGAATCAGTTGGGCGAACAAATGGAGCAAAATGGAAGAAAAAGAATGAAGCTTTGCCTGTCCATCATGCACCCTTGTTGTTGTAGTTGAGCATCCAACACCAACATCCACTACAAAAAAACCTAAGGGGCTAGGAAAAACAACCATAAGAAAAACAAAACAAAGAGAGATAACACAGTGAGTGCACCTCCTATGAATAACCATGCATGTGTTATTCCAAGCAAGCACTTTTTGAAGGCAGCACTATGACACCCCATCCAATGGGGTCCCGTTCCATTCCATCATATAGTATAATTTGCAATAAAATAAAATTTTTCAATGTACCATACATTTTTTTTTCATTTTATTTACTCAGCGGAATTAAAATACATAGTCTATTATTCAACCCACAACCAGCTTCTCTTCACATGTGTGATCTCGCATATGGATTTGTCATCAATCTTGAACCTATACCTGAAAGAGGTCCCGCAATGGATTGACCTAAACTCAGTAGAAGTAAACTCCTACAAGGCTACTCCCTTTCTAAATTCATGAAACACATCATGGATATATATCAATACTCACTCAAGTATAATGTTTACATGAATGCAATTATGGATGAAATATTTACATGCCCATATTCCTGAGTCCCATCGACTCCCTCATACATGCCGAAGCCACTTGTGACAAATTATATATATATAAGTATGTATATATATATATAAGTATATATATCTATAAAAATATTTATTTTTTGAAATTATTCCAAAAAATATGGACCTCCTCTGAAAAACATATTGGACATTTTCTGACAAAATATTTTTTTCATTGGATATTTTCAAAAACCCACCATGTAACTCAGCTTAGACGTTGTCTCAATTCGAGTTTGCAAATTTATATTAGTCGTGCTCCAAAAAAATATCGTGTAACTCAGTATATGAAATGTAATCCATGTACCTTTATATATATATATATATATATATATATATATATATGTATATGTATATATATAATGCACCATCTCATTTATATGGAATGTTTCTATCCATATGAAATGTAATTATGTCATTTATGATTAAATCATATTTCAAACACAACTATAACAATCCAAACCCAATTCACCTACACTAAATTTTACTAAACGAAATACAGCAACTTTTCAACAATTTACCATTTTCAATGATATTTTTAATAATTCGAATCGAATATAAAACATGATCATTTATGGCCTTTAAATAGAAAGAAATTCTGATAGGAGAAAACCACTACTTTCTGTAAAATTTCATAGAAACTTTATAAATTTGATACCAAACTAAAGATCTTGTCACACAGAGCAATTTTAGTTCTTGGACTGTTTTATTCCAAGTCCATAATAATCCGTTACGATCAAAATAAAATTTAATGGATTATTTATATTTTTTCCCTTTGCACAGTGATATATATATATATATATATATTTCTCTCTCTCTCTAGAAGTATATTTCTATTTTTCTTTCCTCGTCAATCATCATCCCATTTTCCAGATTCCTGACATTTATTTTATATTATTAAAAAAATTATTATTATTATAATTTTTTTTAATTTTTTTTACACATGAGCATGACCGTGCAAGGTGTGGCCACCTGATGATGTCGTGGTGTAGTCTTCTGTTTCTATTTTATTTTTATTTTTAAATTTATTTATTTATTCCAATAATTATTTAAATAAATAAATAAAAATTAAATTCTGACTTCCTCAAAATTTGATGAAATTTGTCACCGTAGCTATATTTTCTAAACTGAATTCAATAATGAAATCCATTTTATCATCAGTGTTCTAAAATATTTAGCTTATTTTTTATTGCAAAATTACTATTTTGCCCATTTTTATCTAGAAACAAAATCATATTATTTATTTTTTCATTTTTTTGGGATTTCACAAGCACCATGGTCATTACACATATTAGATTCTGGCCCCGTCACTTCTTCCTAATCTACAACTCGTATCTCAAGCACTTCCTACTTCATCATAAACATGTAGTGAGCAATTAATCTCCCTCTCTCTCTCTCTCTCCATCATAAACAATCGAGATTGGCATCAATCAAGAGTTTTCATAGAGCAACAACAATCCAACAACACATCCTCCTCCACAAGTTCATGTGATAAAATAGAAAATAAAAAACTAAGCTAGATATAAATAAATTAAATATAATATTTTTCATTACACACTTAACTTGTAACATTTACTGTTGCAGTCAAATAGTGATGGAACCACGAAAGAAGTGGCCACATTCATAACAACTATATAGTTTTTACTCGCTTGATTCTACATGGAAAAGCAAACATGTTGCACACACTGCACCATGGCTGCATCAAACATACACATATTGCACATCCAATACATGAAGAACACATGCACGTTCACTACACCACGCATACACTATGCATTTCTAGGTAGTTATGCACCATGGCTATGCATCCACGGCACCACATCTCATGGCATCATTGCCAGTTGGACCATGCACCCACTAACACTACGCCACATACTGGAAAATACTTAGAACATTCGTAACCATATTTTTTTTCTTTGCTCCATTAGCAAAGTGCATATTTTTTTTGCCATTTATTCAAGAAGGATAATAGTAGTATCAAAGGTTTTGATTGTGATGGAGTTGAATCGGCCTTTTTGTCTCCCACGATGGTTCAATTTTCCACGGACATATAATGACCATGGAAGTGAGACTGATTATCAAAAAATAAATTATTAGTAAAATACAATTAATGGGAACAAAAATAATTTTTAAAAGCAATACTTGTTTATTTTATGAACATTCTACAATTTTTTACCCATCACATTTGCAATGGGATAAGAATAAATCAACATTCTATGATTATTATTCCTTTTAATATGTGACATTAAAAAAAGAAGGGGCCATCCTCACTACTAGCTGCTACTTAAAAAAAATAGGCTTTTACTAGTTAATTGAAATCATGAATATTTGGCTTACCAGCAAAAAATGCAGCAGCACATTTGCAATGTCTCTCATATCTTTATCAAGAAAAGTATTTCTTGTTTTTAAATCCTTGTGAATAATTGCACGAACATGGACCATATGAAGAAACTCAATCCTTGAAAAGGGAAATAATATAATTTCTCTAACAGCATATGCTTGCAAAATAAATCAAGCACTGATAAGAACTTTAAAAAACATCTTTTTGCAGCATCTTCTACAATCTCGAGCTACTTGATCCAATTAATACATTCTCCATTTGTGAAATGTCCTATCAATGTTACATGCATTAATGACTACCTCGGTTGTTATCGATTGAATTTTATATAAGATTTTAGTTTCCATAAATATGCTCCTTCAATGTTCCATTGTGCACAAACTCATATACAAGCATATTGCCTCCCTCTTGACAATATCCAATGAATTGCACTAAGTTTCTGTGATGTATTCTTGAAATTAAATTCATCTATAAGAGATATTTAAATGGTCCAAACAACAATTAGCAGCTACAATTTTTTATTATGAAGAAAGAAGATATTTTTGCATTGTGCGTTAATCTAGTAGTTGTCACGGATAAAAAAATAAAATGCTTGATTATGTTTTTTTTTGTTGAGATATATCTCTAGTTTGTATATAGTTCAGTCAATGAGCTGCTCATAGTGTTTGGGGTGCTCCAATCTCATGGGTTATATTTAATCACAAATCATGGTTAATAAAGTCACATTATTTCATTTTTACTTTCTAACGTGATATCATAGACCCTGACCATTAGAACTTTAAAAAAAAATTAAAAAAAAGAATAATTTTTCTTAGAGAAAGAAATAGTGAAATGTTGGTTAAGAAGAGTCATTGTTCAACTTGTTGTTTGAACCATAAAAGAGCCTAAGGGTGAAAGCTATAAAAAACAAAAGAATTATCAAAGATATAAACTTATTCCATGGAAGATTTGCTAAGGAAAATGTTATGAAATTTGAGATCAAGAAAAATCATAATCCATATTCTATTTTTATCATTTATTATAAATTAAAGTTGAATGACACATAAACATTAAGTCCATGAACACATGAAATTCATCCATTATATGCATGAAAATGAATAGAAAGAGTACATTAGTTTGCATAAAACATTTAAAACATTATCACGATGTTGTCTCCATCAGTTGGATTGGGATGAGGATATTAGAGTTATTCATCTCCACGATGCACTATTCATGACCATCTAATCCAACATAAAATGTGCCTTTTCCAAATGGAACATGATGTCGAGCTCACACTAACCATTATAAAATCACAAATCAAAAATAAACTTAGTTAAATTACTTCACGTGAAGAATTGAAAGATGAGGCAGATAAGTTCATCATGTTGTAGTTCAACCCTACCACATTCTCAAAATGATGATCCATTGTTTTGACCAAAAGATGTATGAATTCTAAAATTCCAAGCTCATTCTTCAACATGTATGATTCTAGGCACTAATATCATTGCTCATTTAATAGCCAATTAAATGAGCAACAAAGATCTAGGTTGAGTATTTTTAGCCTACTAAATCAATGTGAGCAACCAAACTCTCTGAGATATTAGTTTTACCTAACATAATTTCCAATTAAAATAATAAATATTTTTGCTTAACCCAAAATATTATTTGTAACAAAAGCACAATAAAGAGTCAAAACTTCCATCATTTGTAAAATCTTTTGAATCATACACCAGAAAATATATGATTTTCTTTTAATTAAATTGTTCTAGAATAAATTAGTGTAGTGAATACACAAGCCTTGGTTAAAAGAAAAGTTTCCTAATGAAACTAATGAAGAAAAAATTGGTGCAGTGAATACACAAGCAATGATAATCATCTATTATAATTAGAAGCTAAACTTTCATTCAATCTATACACTCTTACTTTTAACAACAATTGTGTTAATCATCTATGTGTGAGTGTGTATTAAAAAAAATCATAAGAATTTACCTTGGACAATTAATTTGGCTAACTCTCACTCAAGTAGTTTTCATACATGATTAACACTAATGTTATTTATTTTGGCTTAAAAATTAGAAGGATTTACCTTACTCTATCTGTGAGTGTGTGTATTTTTTTGGTGTATTCAATCTATACACACTCACACTTAGTACTCTTCAATTTTTCTTCTACCATAATATCACAAAAATAGTTATTAATTTACTATTATTAGATATGAAAGTGTGTCTTTGCAAGTTTCAAGTAAGTTTTTTAAAAACTAGTTTAAATATCATTTTAAGTTGCTAGTAATAATATCTTTATGTAACACGCAAAAGAAATTCATTTCTAATTATTTATCTATAGATTAATCAAACTATCATCTATTTATGTTTATGTATATCTATCTATCTATCTGTCTATCTATCTATGTGTCTGTCTATCAATCTACCTATCTATTTATATGTCTATCTGTATGTCTATCAAATTAAAATTTGATTTATATATCTATATATATACTCACACATTTCTGTCTGTCTATCTATCTATCTCTCTATGTATCTATCTATCTATCTTTCTATCTATCTTTCTATCTATATATCTATCTATGTGTCTATCTAATTATCTAATAATCTATTGAACTATCTATCTATATATCAATTTTTTGTCTATATGTCTTTATATTTATCTATCTATTAGTATAATAATTTGTTTATCTTTATATCGATCTCTCAATCAGTCTTTCAATCTATCTATCTATCTGTGTATCTAATAGTCTATTAATTTGTATATCTATCTTTCTTTCAATCTGTCTATCAATCTATATATTAATATATCTATCAATCTCTATATCCATTTGTCTATTAATCTATCTATCTTTTTATCTATTAATTTATCTATTAATCTAACTATTTATCAGTCAATATATCTTATTATCAATTTGTCTATCATCTATCTACAATCTATGTATCTATCTATATGTTTACCTATCCGTCAATCTATCTCTCTTTCTTTCTCTTTATATATTTGTCTTTTTGTCTAACTATCTATTTGTATATCTATTTATCTCTCAATATGTCTATTTGTCTATCTGTTTATCTATTTATATGAATATTTATCTATCAATCATCTTTCTTTTTTTCTATCTATCTATCTATCTATTTATTTATATTTCTTTCTGTTTATCTATCTATCTATATATGTATATATTTATCAATAAATCAATCAATATGTCTAGTTTTCTAATTATCTATATGTCTATTTATTTTTTTCAATCTACCTACCTATCTATCTATCTATCTATCTAAGTATCTGTCTTTCTGTGTATATATTTATCTGTCTATCTGTCTATCTATCTATTTATCTACCTATCTATCTATATATCTATCTATTGGTCTAATATTCTGTATGTCTATCTATCTATTTTTATATCTATATGTCCATCTATTTATCTACCTATCTTTTTATCTTTCTATGTGTTTATCTATCAATCTATCTATATATCTATCAATCTATCTATCTAGGTATCTATATAACTATCTATCTATGTATCAATCTGTGTATCATTCTATCTATTAATCTATCTATAAATCAATCTTTCAATCTATTTATCAATATGCCTATCAATCTATGTATCATTTTATGTATCAATAAATCTATATATCTATCTATCTATCTATCTATTTTCCTATCTATCTGTCTATCTATCTCTCTATCCATCTATTTGTTTATCTATCTTTCTATCTATTTGTCCATCAATCAATCTATCTTTCTATCAATTTGTCGATCTATATATATGTCAATCTATTAGTCTAACAATATTTCTATCTATCTATATACCTATTAATCTATCTATAAATTTGTCAATTAAACTATCTGTCTATCTATCTATCTAACTGCATGTCTCTATGTTTGTTTTTTTTTATTTTGTCTATCTGTTTATTTGTCTGTCTAAAAACTATTTATCAATCTATCTATAAGTCTATTGTCTATTTAATAGTCTGTCTATCTATCTATCTATCTATCTATTTTATGATCTATCTATCTATCAATCATTCAATCAACCTATCTATCTATCTATCTATATTACTTTTTGTCTATCTATGTATCTATCTGTATGTATGTTTATCTATCAATATATCAATACAACTATCTTTCTATCTATCCATCTATTTATCAGTTTGTCTATGAATCTATCTAATAATATATCTATTAATCTTTCTATCTATTTATCTATCAAACTATCTCTCTATCTTTCTAACTATATATCTATCTATATGTTTATCTATCTTCCTTTATATCACTCTATCTATCTATTTGTCTAATAATTTATCAAACTATGTGTTTATCTATATACCTATCTATTTGTCGATCTAACTACCAATCTATTTATCCATATATCTATCAATCTATTATTTTGTTTATCTATCTATCAATCTATAACTCTATCAATTAATATCTCTATCAATTTGTCTATCTAAATGTCTATCAATCTGTCTATCAATAAGTCTATCAACATGTCTATTAATCAGTATACCAAACTATATATAAATATGTCTATCAAACAATCTATCTATCTATCTAACTAACTACTTGTCTACGTGTCTGTTTGTTTTTTATTCTGTCTATCTATCTATCTAAAATCTATTTATCATTCTGTCTATAAGACTATGAGTCTGTCTAATAGTTTGTCTATCTATATATCTATCTATTTTATTATCTATCTATCTATCATTCAATCAACCATCTATCTATTTATCGATCTATCTTACTTTTGTCTATCTATGTATATATCTATGTGTTTGTTAATCTATCAATATATCGATACAGCTATCTTTCTATCTATCCATCTATTTATTAGTTTCTCTATGAATCTATCTAATAATATATCTATGAATTTGTATGTCTATTTGTCTATTAAACTGTCCATCTATCTGCCTTTCAAACTATCTATCTAACTATCGATATGTTTATCTATCTTTCTATTTATCTGTCTATCTATCTATTTGTCTAAATATTATCGAACTATATGTTTATCAATCTACCTATCTATCTGTCGATCTATCTACTAATCTATCTATCCATTTATCAATCTATTATTTTGTTTATCTATCTAAAATTCTATCATACTATCTATTAATATCTCTATCAATTTGTATATCTAATTGTCTATCAATTTGTCTATCAATATGTCTATCAATATGTCTATCAATATGTCTATAAATATGTCTATTAATCAGTTTATCAATCTGTCTATAAATATGTCTATCAATCTGTTTATCAATATATTTATCAATCAAACCAACAATCAATCTGTCAGTCTATCTACCTATCTTTCAATTTATCTATCAATCTATCTATTTATCTGTCTATATATCTATATTATATATATATATATATATATATATATATATATATATATATATATATATATATATCTATCTATCTATTTATCTGTATATCTATCTGTCTATTTATATTTAAGTCAATCAATCAATCATTTTATCTATCTATATATTTATCTATCTATTTATTTATCTTTCTATCAATTAATCTATCTATCTCTCTCTCTCTCTCTCTATTTATTATTTATGCGTATATCTATTTTTTTTCTATTTGTTTATCTATCTCTCTATGTATTTATATGTCCATTTGTTTATCTATCTATTTCTCTATCTATACACTATAAGAAAAATCACATATAGCTAGGGACAATTCCCTAGCTAAATGGCCATTTTTCCATCATTAAATGGGATATACAAGGGAAAGTGTCTCTAGATAATAATTTAGCGACGAAAAATCCCTAGCTAAAAAAAATATTTTCCCTATATAAATTAGTAATCTAAATGATAGTTTCCATCGCTAAACGGATATAACGCCTGATGTTATCCCAATCTAAAGTACTCGTCACTAAATATTAGCGACGGAAATAGTCCCTAGAAAAATTAATTTAGCGACGAAATAAATCTCTTGCTAAAATAAAGATATCACTAGCTAGACCAGCTATGAAAAATTTTCTTCCTAAATTAGCAAGGGAAAATTACCTAGCTATTTTTTTTCAAAATTATTTTCAAAATTTAATTTTTTATAAAAATTTTAATTAAATAATTTTATATTTTTATATTAAATTGAATAAAAACAAAAACTAAAAATGATAATTTATAATTAACAAAAAATAAAATCATTCAATAACTTATTCAAATACAATATTTTACATTATTAAAACAAAAAAATAACAATTTTATTACATCTTATTCAACAATGTATCTACCGATAGTGCATAAAGTATAATCTATCCATACAATGATGTTGTTTTATTTCCCGCTACTCCTCTGATCATCATCTTTCAGCTGGGACAAAGCTGTCCGAGTCACGGTGCATCATGTCTAGTGAAAAATCCATTCACTTATACAAGCTTCGTATGGTTAATAATGCAGTACCATATATGTAAGAAATGTAAACCACTAAATTAAATCAAAATAAATAAATAAAAATTATGTTATGATAAATATATAATACTATAGTATATAAGTACATATATACTAGCATTTCACTCGTACATATATAAACTACAGTATTATGTGTAGATATATACTGTGTACATATATACTCAGTATATATGTACATACAATACTACAGGATAATATGTAAACCATGTTTTTTTAGATATTTTTGTAGGATTTATATAACTTTGTGGATGACTTTTCTAAGAATTGATCATGTTGTCTATCACTATTTTTGTCATATTAGAGGATAAATTAGATACTTGGTTTTCATTAATCTTTTTTTATTCATTATCGGTTTAATTTTTTTGTTTTCATAAATTTAAAAATTATGAAATCAAGCATAAAATAGATTATTTTTATTAATAATGAGGTACACATAAGAAAATATGTTAGCATTTTCATAGTATGTCAAAGAATATTAATAAAAAAATATTTTATCTAGATTACCAAGAATATTATATAATATTATTATGTAAGATGACTTTTATTATTTTGTTATTTTTATAAATAAGTATTATCATATTACATAATTCATATCTCATAAGGAAAAAAATAATTTTCATATATTTATACATTATTTTTAAAAAATGATTGATATTTACTAAGAATATGAAATAAAGTTTTTTTAAAATTATAATATTATATAATATACATTGTGAGAATTTGTATTTTTCTTGAAAAAACATAAAGTGATTTATCTTATATTTTATTTAGCCATTTTATTTTCATATTAAAAATTTAGAGATTATAAAAAATATTCAATTACGACAACTTGAAAACTTTTTTATAAGACATTTAGGATGAATCAACTATGATTACCAATTACTTAATCACATTTATATCTTCTTTTATTTTTTTCAAATTGTATTTCTAATCAATTATTTAATCACATCATTTATCATTCGTGTTGTAGGGGGCATGAATTTTGTTCAAATGTTTCTTTAAAAGTAAGAAAATAAATTGTCATCTCGTGTCTTTCTAGGTCATTATAAAATTCAAAAAAATATAACTGCAATTCATCATTACCACAAATTAGTAATTGAGTAATATAATTTCTTTAATGATTTTTTTCGTTGTGGCAATCTATGTGAGGCTAAAGAGATTGTTTTCAAGTCAACTCACATTTTAGTTTTCTTAGGAATTTTGTGGTCAATTTTTTTTTATGATTTTCTTAATCTTAAATATCATTTAGCCAGAACTTATAATAATATGAGTAAGTTGAGTTTGACATTAATTATTATAGATAAAAATTCATATAAATTATGATGATTTCATAATTATTTAATATGAAATCAATCATTTGTTAGTAAACACTTTCTAACTAAGAATATACTAGATAAAAATACTAATGATAGTAGAGAAGAAAATTTATTTTAAAATATTTTAATCATATATATTTAAATCCACTATTATTTTATGTAATGATTGTGTTTTTTTATAAAAAGAAATATTATTATAATTTTATTTTTTTATTTGTTACATAATTATGTTTTTTTGAATAAGTACAAAACTAATAATATTTTTTTTCTAATGAATTAATTTTATATTTTATAATATATATATATATGATCTTATTTTGAATTAAAAGCATTTATACCTAAATGTCTCAAAAATTATGTCTTGACTTACTAATTCTTCAACTTGTTATTTTATGCTTTTGCCTCTACAAGTATTTATACTTATAGTATAGATTATATCTCACTCTTGTTTTATTTAATTAATAATTAATTTTTAATAATACATTTAATCATAATGATTTAAATGATGAAATGTATTTGGAAAAGTCTTTAAGATTCGCATTTTTATGATTTGTATTATATTATTTCTATAAATATATTATTATATATATTAATATATTATTATATAACTCGGAGGAAAGTTGTGTTATATTACTGTAGTTGATACTATTATTATATATATTAATGAATTGAATATTTTTATTTTCAAATATTTTTTTATAAAAGTTTCAAATAGCTCTATGATTTAAATATTTTTTTAGTTTTTAAGTAATATATTTAAATGAAAAAATTATTTTATTCCAGCTTATGTTTATGTGATTATTTCTTGATGAGTTTTCCATTGTTAACTCTACTAGATATAAAGAAAATTATGGGAATATATTTTCTCTTATTCTTTAAGATTGATATTAAAAATGTTATCAATATTGTAAATCTTTTATTAGGTTCTCTCAAGAAGATGTATGCTGTGGTCCTATTTATATTCACAAATATATGAAAATATATATGGAATTTCTTTTATTCTCTGAGTGATTTCAAGATATTTTTGATTATTTGACAATTAATATTATTTTTGGGTCTCAATAATAATAAACCATACTATCAATTATTATTTTTGTATAAACATACATCTAATAAACATGAGATTTTCATATTTACCCATTGGTAATGAGTGATTAAAAACCATAAAATAAAAATTATGATGTGAGCTCATATTTGTATTAATAACAAACTTAAATATTGATAACTACTTTAATTTAATATTTTGTATATAATAATAATAAGCTAGCATGTAGCTATGAATAAATCATTCTGAAATATATTCATGATTATTAAAGATATATAAGACACTTCTCGTGAAGCCAATTTTCATCTCTCTTTACCAATATTTTCACATATATATTTTATTTCTTTTCTCCCCATTTTTTATGTTGTATAGTTTATTTTTGCAAACTTGACATTTCAAATAATAATATAAAGATGTTTTTCACCCATAAATCATAATTTAGTCATACATTTGAATCATAAAAAGTATTACCTATTTTATGCCATGGGTTTCGCAAACTAGATTAACACCTCAACTAATCTTATGATCCCTAAGCATTGGTAGATGCAAGCCCCTATAACCAAAAAAGAGAAATAGGCATTGATAGAGGGAGTCAAACATGTCCATAAACTTTCTAGTTCAACTAATCATAAGGCTATTGTGCATTATGGCTTCATAAAAAGAAATACATAGTTTCATGCAAGTATCAAGCTTAAAGATATTTCTTTTTACCTAGAAAATAAAATAACACCCCATGAGGATTGTTCAAAGAAAATTTACTATACCAAATGAGGAAGATTATGCAAAGAATTTCTTTTTTTAACCAATCAGTAGTTTTTTGATGATGACAAAAGCAAGATTACAAATGAACCTAATCATGTTGCAATAGCATAGAATTAACATGTACTCTAATGGTGGGAATAAGTCGATAACCTGGTGACAAAAATCTAATCATTTTCTAGATAGAGCAATACTTCTCAATTTTCTTTTTTACTGACTAAAGATGTGATTACTAGTATGGCATCCAATTGAGCATGGTGAAGAGCTTCCACGCACCAAAGAAATTAATTCCTTCTGGTCATAGTTCTGTTCTGAAAAAAAAAATAAAAAACTTACCAAACAAAACTAAATAAAGGTAATGTGCACTGCACAAGGCTTCGGCTTAGTATGGAGTCAGAGATAATTCAATATATTAACAATCTTATCCCCAATAATCAGAAAAGTTATCTTATGGACCTCGAACCTGAGACCTAACACCCTTGGATGAACATATTTATCATCACACCAAGGAAAAACGTATATTAAATAGAGTTATATATAATTATATATAACTCTATGTATAATTATATATAGAGTTATATATAATTATACATAGAATTATATATAATATGTATATTAAATATATGTTGTTAATTATTTATTTAAATATAGTTATGTATAATGTTTTTATAGTTATACATATAGTAAAAGATAATTATTTATAGTTATATGTTCTTATACCTATAGTATATTTAGTTATAAATAGAGTTATATATAATTATATTTAATTATACATATAGTTATAAATATGTATGTAGTTAAAAATATAGTTATATATAACATTTTTATAGTTATTCATATAGTGAAATACAATTATATATAGTTATATATTATTATACATATAGTATATTTTGTTAGAAATATAGTTATATAGAATTATACATATAGTTATAAATTATTATATAGTTAAAAAAATAGTTATATATAGTTATAAAAATAGTTTACATAGTTACAAATATAGTTAAATATAGTTATAAAGTGCTTTATATAATTATAGAAATATTTATAAATAGTTACACATATATAGTTAAACATATAGGTATATATATGTTGTTATAAGTTTTAATTATAATTATAGTTACATGTGTGATTACACACATTGTTATACATATAGTTATAAATGTAGTTATGCATGTTGTAGATGTAGTTATATATAGATTTTCATGTAATTATATATATTTAGACATATAGTTATGTATAGGTATTGATGTAGATAATTACGTTTATATATAATTATACGTTGATATGCATATTGTCAAATACATACATACATACATACATACATATATATATATATATATATATATATATGTATGTATATTAAATATATGTTGTTATATTTATATATAGCTATGTATACTATTTTTATAGTTATACATATAGTTAAATACACTTATATATATTTATGTGTTATTAATTTTGGGATCATCATATTTACATAAATTATTATGTAAATATTAAATAAATTGTTATATACACACTGCTCACCTCAAACACCAACACCCATTTTGTGATTAACATCCAAAACCACAAGATTGTCTGAGTGGCAAAAAACATCATATCAAGCCTGCATGCCTACTATTCAACATCAACATCCACACAATGAGAATTCATTATACCATACATGCATACAATATGTATACACATCATTGTATATAAACAATCCAAGCATACCTTGGTGATTAATGAATTTGATACTTGTAATGATTTACCACTAACATCTAGATTTTTTGTGTGCATAAGGAGGATCTACTAAAATTTATATAATTGTGGTAATAACATCACTATACATGATATCATACAGACACAAAGATCTATTATTTAATTTATATGGAAAATAAATATATGGTAACTGTTAGGGTAGAAGAAGAATTTTGAAATAACAAACATCAGAATCAAACACACTCCTGCATTAAAATAATAGATGAAGAGTTAGGGTTTAAAGCATACATAATATCAAAAAGAAACTCATGGCTGAAGGAATTCTCGCTTACTCTTCTATTAGGTTTTGATGTATTCGTGTCCAGAAAGAGAGGCAGATTGTAAAGGACTAAGAGCATCTCCAACAATGCTACCTAAAATAACTACTCAAAATATATTAAAATATTATATTATCTATTTTAACTAACAACTTTTTTATGGTAACTCCAACAATGCTATCTATTTTAACTAACTAATTTTTTATGGTAACTCCAACAATGCTATCTATTTTAACTAACTAATTTTTTATGGCAACTCCAACAATGCTATCTATTTTAGCTATCAATTCAACTAACTTTAACTAACTTTCAAAAATAAAATCTAAAATTCAATATGAATGTCATATCATCAGCATATTAATGAAATGCAAAATCATTCTTGTTTTCCATTTTCAAGTGAAGAACAGCAACAATTTCATCAAAGGAGATAGTCCGGAAGTTTATTTTCTCAACATCAATGTCTAGTTTATAAGGAATGGGTATTTCTCTTATTTTTTCAAGTGGCAGAGTAAGCCTTCCAAAAATAGGAAATCTCTAATTAGATTCACCTTAACATGATAAGGAATGATACTTACATGATTGATGTCATCATATGTGCTTTTGATTATCACCATAAATTAAAGTGAGAGGAATTTTTATAGTTTCTTCGCCATGAGCAGAGATTGTTCCAGCATCAGGGATCAACCCAAAAACTAGTTTCCTTCTATTGCTATCAATTAGATAGTTGATGTCCACTAAGTGAATAAGAATAAGGTTAGGGTTTTTGATGAGAACATCAAATACGATATCTACTTTCTCGAGAATAATGAAAGGAAGATGAATAGCAGTAACATCCACAGTTGGCTTTTTGACCCCTATTGGCTCTTCAATTTTTTCTCCAATATCATGGATGAAATCCTTAACTTTCTCCATGAAACCCACCTTCTGCTCATCTGGAGAATCCATATCCCGACTGTCAAAATAAAAAAGCAGATGATATATTATCATCACCAGCATCATAACACGAAAAAAAGATTGATTGTTGCATAATAACGATCTCAAAAACATATGTCATGATTCACGAAATGACATCGACATTAAACCAAAAACAATAGAAATGAACTAAGCCACAAGCACGACGCCATTAGTATATCACATTGGTGCATACTTACTTTCATAACTCCCTACACTCAAACTTATCTCTCATATCAAAAAAATAAAAACCATCAAGAAATGAGGCAATAGGACATACTTTTTCTTTGATACCCGACTAGAGTTCTTCAAACTGATGAGAAAGATGGAGAAGGAAACACAGAAGCTAGCATGGAAAGATGCATGCACATAGCTTTGTGTCACGTATGATTATTGCTGAGCAATCACATGAGTTCTATCTAAATTGTATTACATGATCAGAATCAAATTAATGGAAAGACTTACCAGTAAAAGGTGCATGTGTTCTGATAAATCTTTTCCTGATCGGAATCACTACCATGCACGTTGCGGAGAGAGAAGCTTTCTCTTCCAGCGGCCGCCTCAAGAATCAAAGCCCATTAGAGTTGGAGTCTGGCATGGATTTATAGATTAGGCAAGAGAAACTATAGATATGGGAAATAGATAGCTTGATGAATAGGGAATTGATTTTTAAGTTTAACTTTTTAAAATAACTAAACAGAAGCATACACCGAGCCTCTTGGAGATGCTCTTAGGTGCTTAATATAATTCTATGTCTGGTGCTGCCGGAGCCACTGCTGCCGCCGCTATTGTCTCTGCCGGTGATGCCGCTGCCGCCACCGCTTCCATCACTACTACTGCTACCACTACTGAAAATTGGCTTTTACATACCTATAATAGACTAAAACTCTACCCAAAAAATTCAAAGACATAAAAACATATTCACAGATATATAAAAACAAATATTATAGACATGAGCAAACACAAATTAAAGTTGATTGTCATACAGCTTCAACAAAAATCCAAAAGATATCCAAAAATTATGTTTAGAGATAAATGGAATACAAAAATAAAATGTTTTTAGAGTAATGAAGATAAGATAAACTTTCCCTCTTTTTGATAAAGTTGAAATCGGTAAAAAGGGGATCCATGCACTAGAAGGACTGTGGTAATGTCTGAATGCTTTGAATTAGGATTTTTTCTTTTGTCTCACATAATGTGTCCTGCAAATATTTATAATTTGGTTAATCAGAAAAGCAAAGAACAAAACTAGAATAAAAAAAAATTGAAACCGACAAAAAAATATCATAATTATTTGCTACACAGACAAGAATAAATAATAGTTCAGATATAATTTTCATACTCAATCATCCTCATCATTTATACGGAATGCTAGCCTCTCCTATGAGGATTCGCAGCTGGATCTCTGAATGCTATCTGTTGCGCCAATGCCACAAACTGTGCCTCAATATAGGACATCTGCTATTGCATTGCATTTTTAATTTCGTTCATCTCATAATTCATTTCTTTAATTTCTTGCATTTCTTCCATCAAATTAGTTATCTGCTCATTTTTATTTTTCATTTTGGTCTTCATAACTTCTATATGTTCACTTGTTTAAATTCTTGTTGTTCGACTACCTCATCCACCTTTTCCGAGACAAGTGAATTAGAAGCATGACTGCTACAATAAAATGCGACTCCCTTAGAGCTGATTCCGTACACTTGCTGCTTCTTTTGACCTTTTATTATCTCCAAATAAATAGGATCATACTCAATTGGTTGAAGACCCATAGAACCCTCAACTTTTTGATGAGCAGCTATCACACATTCCTCTATTAGGTCCTGAGATAAAATAGAGACAACACTATTCTAGTTATACAAAAAATAAAATAAATATTTTGTATTCAACAATTTTCATAATGTACCATGGTTTTATAAAATCTAATTAATATACCAATTTATTATCCCAATCATCTGAGACTTATTGTTAACATACTGACCATCCACTTTCTTCATATGCATCTTCTTGAAAATCTCATAAAAATTTAGATCTCGACCCAATTCTCCAGCTTAGAATTTGTTTTTATTAATTCTTAAAAAAACAAATAATAAAAAAATTTAACAAAATTAATAAAACCATGCATAGATTTTAATTATTGGACTATTAGGACAACCACAAAATATAGAAATGTTTAAAATTTTAAATTTGTACCAAATCTCTAGCATGCTCAATGCTCGACTTTGAACCTCCAGTGTATCGACATATTTTTATACCTAATCCAGCTACCTCACTTCATCGATTTTTACGGGCAATATCTGATTTTTGTCTTCACATCTAGCTCGTCCCAATAATTAAGCCACTCGGGCCAGTCTTCCTAGAATATAAAATCAGGCCTTTCTTTCATTTTCTTGAATCTATGGATAAAATCAGAATATCGTTGAGCAACTTTGATCTCCCATAATGACTTTATCTTTCCATCAAATTTGGGTGCCCATGTGTACTGATTTTATAAATAGAAAAATGACAAAAGAATTTATATTAACAACAAGAACAAAATTATTTACTACTTGAATAATAACCAACATAAAAGTTAGGTAATTAGATATTATTTTTAAATGCTTTGGTTTTGTTATTATTACCTAAAAGTCATTAAAATATGATTTTTTTGTAGATTCAGGAACTTTCTTCCAGGTGAAAGCTTTAGAATCAGTCATTTTCTTGAAAGCCATTATAATTATAGTCAAACACTTGTAAGGTAGAATAAAACTGTACAAATAAATAAATAACATTGAAAACTAGCAAATCATAATAATGTTAAAAAACCACTAACAATAACATCAAATCTTCTTTTTCAATTCATTTTTACATATATCATTTAACTCTCATCCACAATCTCAATTTCTAACTTTACACTGATTGCAAAGGAAGGCACGGCATTTGATGATGTCATTGGTATTGTATATGGGGGAATAATCAGTGTAAAATGTGGTGTAGAAGAAAGAGATGGATCAAAAGTGTGTGTAGAAAGCACAATGAGTGGTGGAATTACATCTAATAAAGGTGATAGTAGATGTCTCAAAGATGGTGATGGTGATAGAAATGAAGATGGTGATTGTGATGTTTAAGTCTGGATATGGTGGCTATGAGATGGTACTGATTCTGCAACATGATGTAACATAATATATGAATTTGGTTCATTTCTGTGTCCACGTCCAACTCCACCACAGCCACGTCTTTTAGGCACAATCTACTGTACAACATAAAACATAGAACAAGAAATAGGAATATGATGAACAAGCATTTATTTTCGAATAAAACACACCAATAGATTTCAACAAAATATAAAAAGTCTTTGATAGTTTAAATTTATAATAAAATTAAAACAATTTAATTATCGACATCACTTTCATCCTCTAATGGATCTTCTGATATTTTGTCTGATTCTAATAGAAGTTTGAACTCATCTTCAGATAGAAATTGATCATCTTCAATTTCTATTGTGCCACCATTTGAGTCACATTAATTTTCTGGATCTTCATTTACATTCAAAGGCTCAATATTATTTATGTAACCTTCCTAGAATGCCGGTGCAATTTCTAAGTCTGTACTTCTTTGTTATGATGTTGGTACTTCAAATTTTGATCGAGCTTTGATATTTCAAATCGTCCACCAATCTTTCTTATCACGAGATACAATAATATACCTCAGTGGCTTGAACTGCCATAATAAATGGCTCATATCGATTATATCTGTGTTTATGGTTAACATCCACTACCTTATAATCCGAATGAATCTTTGTGCCCACATTTCATGTAGGATTAAACCACTCGCACTTAAATAATACAATCTTGTTATTTTCGAGTCTAGGATACACCAACTCAATAACTTCTTTGAGTTGACCATAATAATCAATCTGATCTACACTATAACCTGTGCCTTTAATGCATATACCACTATTCATTATTATTTTAGGATAACTATGACTGATTGTGTGGAATTTATATCTATTAACAAAATACCCAGGATAGGTTGTTACATATCTAAATGGGTCTTTACTTAGATTCTGAATGAAAATATTTGAATCTCCATTTGAAGGATCAATTACTTGTGACACGACTTAAAAAATGATATTAACAAATAAAACATACTAATAAATTAAATAATTCAAAAATATAAAACTTAATTATTCTCACATAATTTTTTAACCAATTCACAAATTCAGTTTCTGGCATATAATCAACATCATTGTTGAAAATTCCTGGATGCCTATATTTTAACTACTCAACATAAATACTCAACAAACATAAAAAGAGAGAAAAAAATGTATATCAAATTTTAAGAATCCTATTAAAGATAAAATTAAACTATAATTAAACATGCAACCATTTTGGGTATACATACTCAATATATGGTGCAACCTCTTCACAATCAAGTAAAACATAGCTCTGGGATGCTTTGTACTCTTTATCTGTCATACATCTTTTCATTGCTCTTCCAAATACTCTTACAGGGTGCTTGAAGATAGATTGTTTGTCCACCGAATCATCTTCTACCATCACATGACCTTCATCATTCCGTGGCACATTTATATTCTTAATATTAACATGATCTTTAAAATAATAACAAAATGATGATGCTTCTTCTACTAAATTTGCATTACAAATTGAACCTTCAACTTATGCCTTGTTTCTAACATTCAATTTTAACTTACGAAGATACCTACATCCATAATGTTAGGTTTCAATTAGATTAAATAAAAATAATACTTAAAGTACTACATAATAAAACACATCAAATTATATGTATTTACCTCTTAAAAGGATACATACACCTTAATTGCTATGGGCATGCAATCCTTGCTTCATATGCAAAATGGACTTGAAAATGCTCCATCGAGTCAAAAAAACTCGGAGAGAATATCCATTCAAGCTTACAAATAATAAGTAGAATATCATTCTCCAGCCTTACCATGTCATCTATTTTGATTGTGGTTAATTGTTTGAAAAACAAACTAAATTCTATAAGGACCTTCCAAACACTTTGTGAAAATAATTCATGGAATACAATTGGTATTAATCTCTGCATAAATACATGGCAGTCATGACTTTTCATTCCAAATAACTTAAGATTCTTTATATCCACGCATCTACCCATATTTGACACATATCCATCAGAGAATTTCAAAATTTTAACACATTCACATAATATCTGTCTTGCCTTCTTATCAAGTGTGTAGAAATATTTAAGGAATTTTTTTGTTTCCTCATTCAGTTTCAATTCAGAATGCTGACAGTAATCATTCAGCTCTTGTCTTGATTTTAAATTGCCTTTTGTTTTTCCGTCTACATAAAGCATAATGTCGAAAATATTGTCAAAAATATTTTTTTAATATGCATTACATCTATGTTATGACGAATTAAATTGGACTTCCAATAGGGCAAGTCCCAAAATATACTACATTTCCTCCAGCCAAATAATTTGCCTATTGGTCCATTACTTCTAGTAGCTTCATTTTTAGTTACCTTCTTCTAACCCAAATAGTGAATCTCTGTCATAAAATCATCTCTGGAATAAACTACTGGTGCAACCATCATCACAGTTTTATTTTTTTGAAATGTAGTTCTATTTCTTCGAAAAGGGTGATTTATAGGTAGAAACTTTCTATAGCAAATCGTGTTGTTGTACTCTAGCTAGACAACATTGAATATGCTGGAAAGTCACCTACCATCAATATAAGGGTTGCCCACATATTGAAAATTTTCTTCTTTGAAATATCATATGTAATAATTCCAATGTCCCATAAATGATTTAACTCTTCAATAAGAGGCTGTAAGAAAACATCCAAAATTTCTTTCAGATTTTTTAGCCGTGGAACCAATATTGACAAAAACATATATTGCTCTTTCATACAGAACCACAGAGGCAAGTTATAAGGCGTCTTTATCACTGACCATGTTGAATACTATTGTCCAGATTTCCCAAATGACTAAAATCAATCAGTGTAGAAATCCAATCTCACATTTCGACTTTCTACCACAAAATCTTGATGTATATAATTAAAATGCTTCCAAGCAGGTGAATCTATTGGATGGTGCATATCCCCTTCTTCAACCACATGCTCAGAATGTCACCTCATATCATTTATTGTAGCATTTGATGCATATAGTCTTTGTAATCGAGGAATTAATGGAAAATAATACATCTTTTTAAAGACAACCTTCAATTTTTGTCACGTATCTACAACATGAGGTGCCTTGCTAAAATGAGGATGATCACAAACTTACAGCTAATTAAATCACTATCACCACCCCGATATAACATGCATTCATTTAAAGAACAATCAATTCTTTCCACTTGTAGACCCATTCATCTTAGTAACTTCTTAGTGTTGTAAAAGTTGTTAGTGATCAAATTATTATGTGGAAAAATTTCTTTCATCAGTTCTATCACATGATCGAATAATTTCTCAGACATATGATTTTCTGACTTAATGCTCATTAGTCGAGCCACAAGTGACAATTGCCAATGTGTTTTACAACTTGGTCACAACACTTTATCTGTAACTTTAAGCATTTCAAAAAATTTCTAAGCTTTAGGATTAGGTGGTTCATCCAAGTAATATTAAAGTTAGCACCAGCAGCTTCCATGATCATTCTATGGTGTGTGTTTGATGATTCTTCACCACAAGCAAATGATTCAATACCCTCATTTTGGTCAATATTTAGAGCCATTGTACTTTCCCCATGATAAATCCAAACAAAATATTTGGCACAAAGCCATATTTAGCCAAAAGATATCTTGCGATGATTACATGGACACTTATTTTTTTTCTCCATCAATCAATCTCGATTGACTACATGCAAAATTGATGAAAGTTTCAAACCTTGTCAAAAAATCTTTATTCAAAAATCCATTAATAACCCATCTGTACATCCACTGACATTCTGAGCTCATTTTGCCCTGTTTTATTTACAAAAAATAATGACCAATCTTTATTTTGAATAAAACATTCAATTACTTCAAAATATACAAATAATTAAATAAAATTACTTACAGATGAATATTTAAAAATTAAATATTGTGAATATCGAGGCAATGCATTTGTAGAATCTACATTAATAGATAAAGTAATTTTTAGCATGATAAAGATTAATAGATATCACATTTACACTAGATAAAGGGTTCAAAATGCAATAATGCATAATAAAGAAAAGCAAAAAAAGACATTTAATGTTTGAAGGAGGAGAGGGAGGGATAGAGGGAGAGAGAGATAAGGTGGGGAAAGAGGGAGGGGCAGAGAAATGGAGAGATTGGTGAAGAGAGAGGAGAGAGAGGAGGGAGAGAGAGAGAGAGGGGAGAGAAATGGTGAAAGGAAGAGAGAGGGAAATAGAGAGAGGGAGAGAGAGAGAGAGAGAGTAAGGAAGGGAGAGAGAGAAAGAGGGAGAGATAGGGAGAGACAAGGGAGAGAGAGAGAGAGAGAGAACAAGCAAGAAAGGAGAACGAGAAAGAAAATAACAAGAGAGAGTGTGTGACACAAACAAAAAGAGGAATAGAGTGACGGGAAAAATTAAAGAGGGAGAGAGAGACACATAGAGTGTGTAGTGTTAGAATGAAAATTTATATAAAAGAAAATAAAATTTCTTCTGTATAAACCTATAAAATATTACATCTTTTGTCATACATAAGTTCATATTTGAGCCTGAGGCCTGAGGGCTTGGATTAGGTAAGAGTATGACTCTTCTTTGTATTATACCATATATGAGCCTAATCAACGAACGCTCTCATGCTATGTGCTTACATATTATTGATATTATATATTTTGTCATTTTATTTCAAATTAGTTCTACAAATTAATATTATCTCATATATAATTATATGTTAGGATACATATAGTAAATGTAGTTATAAATAGTTACATATAGTTAAACATATAATTATATATAGATATATGCATAGAAGTAGATATAAGTAAATATAAATAAATGTATACTAAGTTATAAATAATTATATAGATTTACACATATGTATATATAATTAAAAATAAAGTTATATAAATTATTTAGAGTTAGTTATAGTTATAAGAATATTTATATATAGTCCTACACATATAGTTAAACATTGTGCTGCATGTTTTTATACATATAATTATCAATATTGTTACATGTAGTTGTACATATAGTTACACTTATAGTTAAACTTATATTTATACATGTATGTATATATATTTTATCATATAAGTTCATATATTTATACATATAGTTATGAATAGGTATGGATATATTAAAATATATTTGTTATACTAATATATAAAAATGTATATTAAATAAATGTTAATTATATATTTAAATATAGTTATGTATAAAGTTTTTATAGTTATACATATAGTATGCTAGAATTATTTATAGTTATATGTTAGTTTACATATAAGATATATAGTTATAAAAAATTATATATCGTTAAGCATTTAGTTATATATATATATATATATATATATATATATACTTATATTTATACATGTAGGTATATATATTTATTTATATAATTTTATATATCTATACCTTTAGTTATGTATAGGTATAGATATAGTAAAATACATTTTTGAATACTAATATAAAGTAATGTATATTAAATGTAAGTTGTAAATTTTATATTTAAATATAGTTATGTATAATGATTTTATAGTAATACATATAATAAGATACAATTATTTATAGTCATATGTTATTATACATATAGTATATATAACTATAAATATTTTTATATAGTTAAACATATAGTTATATATAGATATATTCATACAAATAGTTATACATAAATATATAAAGTTATAAATAAATATATAGATTTACATATATGTATACATACTTACAGATATAGTTATATTTAATTATATTGAGTGTTATATATTTATATGATTATTTAAATATAGTTATAGAAATATTTATATATAGTCATAAAAATTCAACAAATATCTAAAATTTGGTTAGCAATGATGTTTATAGAGAGTGAGAAAAGAAATACTATATTTCTACAATTTTCCACGAGTAGGAAATTACTTTGAATGGCCATTTACTACAACTTCGATACCAAAGAGATGTTCTGCTAAAGCATCATAAATTTCTTCCATATATTTGCATGTCCATATATATATATATAGAAAAAATATGAAGATTAATACATGAAAATGAAAAAAAAAAGATATAAAAAAATAATACTCAATAATAATAATATATAACTAAAACTCATGCCTTTACATATTGAATAATAATGATTGATGAAACTTTACATATTGGGTATTCCCATAAAATATAAAACAACTAAATAAAATAAATAAAAACTCACAATAATATAATATTATGAATAAAAATTTTAAAATGACATTATAATTTATTAAATAATATAAAAATTTACATATAAATACAAAAAGAAACTATAAATACTCTTAATCTATATTAATCATCGCATCCTAGTATCTCAAGATAAAAAAATATAAAAATACAATATAATTCTCAATAGTTTTAAAATTTTTATTTTTATTTACTACTTATTAATGTTCTTTATAATTTATTTTGTTGTATTTTTATGATATGTTACTATTATTTTTATTATATTGATTTGATGTTTTTGAAATTATAATAATTTATATTTATTTTATTAAGATATGAAATAATATTTAATAATATATGTTCTGGATTAAAAAATAATTAGTAAATATGTTTATATCATATTAAACTATAAAAGAATACTCACATAAAAGAGTACTCACATATATTTACTAGTACTATAAATTAATATTTTATTAATGATACATACATTTCCATAATACTTCTCATATTTTCTTATATTCTTTATTACTATTTATTACAGGATACATCTGCCATAAATTTTGTGAAACATGAAACTTAGATTCAAGCTTGTAGGTTACAACTAATAGTTATGGTACTCAACTAATAACTACAATGTTCAACTAACAATTACTACTCATATTTATTAGTTTTTTAAATTATTTAAAATAAACATATTACAGCATAGAAAAATTACTATGTTAAAAGATGATGTTATTAACATGAGAGGATAAAGGGTGTCCTAACGAATGTTGTCATAAGGAGAATACTTTTGTATGGCATGAAATTCATCAACATTACAGAGATACATAAACTCTTCATAATCCACAGTTATTAATGGTATAAATTATAGTAATATAAATTTCATAGAAGTTGAATTGTTAAAGTAATAATAAACTACATTATTATGTCTAAAATCATAAATTGAAGTTGATTAACATTTTTTGGTAGAAAAAAAATATTGTGTTGCATGACATTGTGGGGATTATAAACATTAAAAATTTCTAAATATTTTTAATAGTTTTATATCCTCTATATAAATAAAAAATGTTATAGATTTAAAATATTATACTTTTTTTATCTACCTACCCTTCTCCCAAACTCAACTCAAAATTATTATTTGGCTCGTATAAAAGCTATAAGGCTTCATGATTAGAATAGATAAAATTCACGTACCAACATTTGAACAACATGATAAATGATAGCACCATGGAAAACATATCCAACATCTACGAGGATCGGACTCTTATTTATAGTTTTAGAGTATTCATCATCTTTTTCCGATTAGTCTATCATGTTGTTGGTTTGGATTATTAGTACCATGCTATATGCATTTAAAAATATTATTTTTGATAGTAATTATGTACAAAAAAGTTTGGTTTATAAATTTTATACTATCTTAGCTTAAGTGTCCATGACACATTGCTATATGTTGATGTTATTATATCAGTATGAAATCATTATTTTAATATTACTAAACTTGATTCAACAAGTCCACTCATCACTAACACAAGAAAGATCACAAGGAATCACACACTACATGACATCTATTGAAGGAATATTGGAATTAATAGGAATATAAGTATTTTATTTCAAGAAACATAAATATGAAGTTATTATGTTCGAGATAATTTTGAGATACATTTAATTTACAAAATGTTAGATACATGATAAATATAAATCTTTAAACAAATAAACACACACACACACACCATGATAATCTTTGTTAAAGATGAGTGCAACCATAATAATATAAATGGATCAGGTAGCAAAATGACAATAAAGTATATGAAAAAATTTATAAGAATAATTATTTTTATATCATATGTTGACTTAAAAGCTTATCACATGCATACTTGCATGAATATCATGTGTTAGTATGTATGATTTCCATGTATTGGCTTACATGAGTGATAAGCATTGATTATGTGCTTAATATGTGTTCTCATGCATTAATGCTAAGTGCTTGAAAATGTGCTTGTTATATGTTCATGTGTATACCTGCCAATGATTGACTTGACATGTGAAACCTATGTTGGCTTACTAAATGTTGCATCAAAAATTAAAAAACATGGAATCTCGCCTATAAATAAAAGTGATTTAGGGTACCTAGCACACAGCAACACATATCATGAGAACATTTCAAAGTTAATTGAGAAACTTTTACTCAATTATTTTTCAATTACATGTCTGAATATTATTGAGTTTTCTAGAAGTTGGTAGAATAGTTCAAACTGGTTAAATCGAGTATAATCAGTTTAATTTAATTTGATATGTTAAACTTTTATTTTATTTATTTTATTTATTTTACTTATTTTATTTATTTTATTTATTTTATTTATTTTATTTATTTTACTTATTTTACTTATTTTACTTATTTTACTTATTTTATTTATTTTATTTATTTTATTTATTTTATTTATTTTATTTTTTTTTAATTTTTTTTTATTTTTTTTATTTTTTTTATTTTTTTATTTTATTTTTTTTATTTTTTTTATATTTTTTATTTTATTTATTTTATTTATTTTATTTTATTTATTTATTTTATTTATTTTATTTATTTTATTTATTTTATTTATTTTATTTATTTTATTTATTTTATTTATTTTATTTATTTTATTTATTTTATTTATTTTATTTATTTTATTTATTTTATTTATTTTATTTATTTTATTTATTTTATTTTATTTATTTTATTTTATTTTTGAATTCAATCATTACTCATTTTTGAATATTTTTGTAGATATCAAGACGGCATACCTAAGTATGTATACTAGTTATGTATAAAATAAACATGCATATTGATGTATACAATTTTTGTAGATATCAAGTTGGCATACCTAAGTATGTATACTAGATATATATAAAATATTCATGCATATTGATGTATACTATTTTTTGTAGATATCAAGTCGGCAAACCTATGTATACATATTGTTTATAATTGTTTTTGTATAGGGTCACCATCAATATCCACACAATGACAACGTATTATATCACAAATACATGAAGCATGTATACGAATAAGTTTATATACGAAATCCAAGCATACCATGGTGATTAAAGAAGAAATTCGGAAACAAAAAAAATAGAATAAAAATGCTTACTCTTTAATTAAGCAATCCAAGATAATTGATAAAGAATAAATGTATAAACATACCTCAAATCAATAACAAATTAAAACTTAAACCTCGAATTAATTTTTGTTAAATCGGCATTGAGAGATAGATGGCGGAATGCAGAGGAATTCGTTTCTGTTAGAGATGCATCGGCGTCGAGAGAGAAAATATATATTTTAGGAAAATATTTATAATTTTAATTATTAAAACATTAAATAAACAATATATATATATATATATATATATATATATATATAATACAAAAATACACATTAATTTTATTTACTATCAAAATTTTTTCAACAAAATTAATGTGCACGTAGCAAGGTACAAATGAAAAATAAATACCTTGCAATTTTTTATTATAATATTAATTAAATAATAAATATAAAAAAAATAAAAAAAATATGTTTTGCCTTAAAAAAATATCAAATAGGTACAAAATTAACAGACTATAAAATAATTTTTTAAAAAGTTATAAAATACTATTACTGTTAAAAAATAGATAAAAATTTATATTTTATGGATATAAATTTTTAAGAATTCATATTAATTTTTACGAAGATAATATGAAATTATTTTAAATGCATAAAATTTCGTATTATTTGATATCATTAATAATTTTTAAAATTCAATAAATTACTTAAAGTGAGAAGATAATTAAAATAAGTTATATTTATTATTTTAATAAAAACTTAATGTTAAAAGCTAATAGTAAAAATATTACTCAATTATTTAATTTGTATAATTTTTGTAAGAGCAAACATCTATGTATTTATTTATAAATATTAATTTATTTTCTCTTATCTTTATTAAAAACAATTATATTTTTATTATATTTCAAGATTTTCTAATTTTGTATTATTTATTTATTTAAAAGTTTTCTATAATAATAATTTTTTTTTACTTATAATAATATTAATTTTTACAAGTATATTCGTCAATTTATATAATCTTGATAATATTTTTTATTTTATTATAGAATGAATAAATTTATATTTATATTAATAGAAATTTTAATATATGTTAATTTAATTTTTAAAATATAGCAAAAAAGTAGTATACTTATTGAATTTATTATTTAATGTTACTTTAATACAAAATTTTAAGTTTCTTATTTTAAAATTTTAGAAAATTTTTTGTAAAATATTATAAAAAATTAATACCTCATAAAAATAGTTAATTTAATCCTTATTAATATATATAATTGTTTTTTGCATTTTGATATTTTTTAAATTATTTATTTATAATATAATTTTTTATGATTTTATGAGGAGGGTGTGTGTTTCAAGGATTGCTCATCCATAGACCAATAACATATATTTTATAAACAAAATTAAATAAAATATTAAAATAAATAATAAATAAAAATATTATATAATTATATATTGGCTAGGAAAATACTATCGCTAAATCCGTAGCAGAATTACAGATTTTATAAGCTAGAGAAAATTCGTCGCTATATTACGGATTTTATTAGCTCGAGAAAATCCAACGCTAAATCCATCGCTAAATTACAAATTTCATTAGCTAGAAAAATTCTGTCGCTAAATCTGTCGCAAAATTAACGATTTTATTTTCTAGGGAAATTCCGTCGCTAAATCTATAACTAATTTTTGGCTTTTATTAGCTAGGGATATTCGCTCACTAAATACGTAGCTAAAATACGGATTTTTTAGCTAGGGAAAATCCGTTAATAAATTTGTAGCTAAATTAATGATTTTATTAGCAATGGAAAATCCATCAGAAAATACGTCGTTAAATCAATAATTTTATTAGCAAGGGAAAATCCGGTGCTAAATCCATCGCTAAATCAAGGATTTTATTAGCAAAGGAAAATCTGTCGGTAAATCCATCGCTTAATAATGATTTTATTAGTAATGGAAATTCCATCGCTAGATCTATAGCTAAATTAAAGATTTTATTAGTAAGGGAAAATCTGTCATTAAATCCGTCGCTAATTCAAAGATTTTATTAGCACAAGAAAATTCGTCGCTAAATCCATCATTAAATTAAGGATTTTATTAGCAAGGGAAAATCTGTCACTAATTTTAGGCTTTTATTAGCTAGAGAAAATCCGTCGCTAAATCTATAGCTAAATCAATTATTTCATTAGCTATGAAAATTCTGTCGCTAAATCCGTCGATAATTTCAGTCTTTCATTAGTGAGAAATTTTCCATCGCAAAATTCGTCGCTAAAATCCATGCTTTTCTTGAGCAGAAGTTACGAAAATTTCCATCGCTAATTCTATCACTAAATCCGTCGCTAAAATCCCCACTTTTCTTGAGCAAAATTTACAAAATTTTTCCGTCACTAAATCCTTGGCTTTTGTTTAGCAGAATTTTCGAAAAATTTTCCCTCGCTAATCCGTCACTAATCCGTTGCTATTTTTATTTTCAAAAAAGAAATCATTTATCCCTTGCTATTCCCTAGCTAATCCCTTGCAATTTAGCTAAAGATTTATCCCTAGCTAAAATTCTATAGCTAAATCGATATTTTTTTTGTAGTGGACCATAAGTAATGACCAAATGTTTTTGGTCAGAAATTAGACTATAGAGTGGTTATCGAATATATCAACGACCATTAACGACCTATCACTATAATTGGTAAGTACCATACTTTTTCAAATTTTTTATAACTTCGTACTTATCAACCAAATATATAGGTCGGTATTTACTGACCAATTCATGACCAATTTAGAGATCCTAAGAGGAGCAACAGAGAAAAATACTCAAGACCCAATCAATTACCGACCATATATTTCTAATCAAATATATTTGATCGAGAATATGGTCTGTAAATTAGGATAGAATTAGCATAAAATATTCCCAAAAGATTACCGACCATTTAATGACCAAAAATTCATAAGCATTTAAAAATGGTCCATACATGGTTATCCAATATATTTATAAGGTCATAATTATCAACCAAACTACCGACCGAATATTTCAGTCGGTAGTTACTCATCATTTCACGACCCCTTTACCGACCATAACTCCCGACCAAATGTTTTTGGTCGAAAATTAGTCAATAAATTATGATGGAAATAGCTAATAGAAATTGCCGATTAATTACCGATCATTTAACGACCAAAAATATATTACCATTAAAATTAGTTGGTAAAGTGGACTTCCAAATACTTATAGATTTTTTCTCACCGACTATTTATTAATCATAATTTTGTTCGATAATTCATTATTTTAAATTTTTGATTTGAAAATCATTTGCTAAGTCATTTAGCTCTAATTCCTGGCAACTCCATTGATTTTCTAATTCAAAACCGACTATAAGCACGAAAACGCAAAAAATTTTGATATTTCTTCTGAATCCATGTAAGTTTTTCAATGTTCTTCTCCTTCAAATTGCTTATACACATCTCCGTCTCTTTGAATTTTATATAGATTTTTGGAATTTCATTTTTTAGTATATTTGGGTATTAGGGTTTATTTTCTCCTCCTAATTTTTTAATTTTTGCTTCGATTTCATTTAACCTAACATTATTTTGACTCGACACAATTAATTAAACTATAATTTTTCATTTTTAAAAATTTGTTCATATAAGGTTTATATTTTTAGGTTTTTAGTGATTTTGATTTCAATTGCATTATGTATGCATCCGAATAATCTTAATGTTAATGGTTTATATTTATATAATCATATGATATTATGAATAAATATCTATATGTTTAATATGTTTTATGATTTATGTTAAATCACACTTTTAATTTATGTTAATCTTAAATGTCTATAACAATATATATAAACTTTTATACATTTATATAATCTAATGATATTATGTATAAATGTCGATACTTTAATATATATAAACATATTACATTATAAATACACATAGATATGTTTATATAAACATATAATTTTATATATAAATATTTATACATATGTATTAATGTATATAGTTATCTATACAAAATTTACATTAAACTATCCATTTATATATTTTCTTATATAATAATTATGTAATATTAAATAATTATATAATTTTGTATATATTTATATTACATATTACTTTTTATATAAATATAGAATATTTATAATGTTTATATAAATGTGATATATATACTATAAATTATTTATAAAAGTGTTACATATACATATAATAATATTTAAGTAACATTTATAAAAAATATTTTATTTACAAATATTATATAGATACACGTGTTTAATTATATAATCATATTCAATTTTATATAAAAGTATTTATAACTATATTTATAATAAAGTTAACTACTTTTATAATTATATTTATAACTTTATATAACTAAACTGTAACTATAAAATAATGTTTAACTATATGCATAATTCTATATAACTATATTTCTAAAAAAAATATACTATATGTATACTAATATATAACGATATATAATTATATTTTACTAAATGTATACCTTTATAAATATTAAATATAATTATATCTTTAACTACAACTATATTTATAACTATATGTGTATAACTATATATAAATATTTGTAAATATATATAACACTCAATATTAAATATAACTATATTTGTAACTATATATACATATATGTATTCATATAATTAAATTAAAATATTTGTTTATAATATTGTATATATTTTTTTATAACTATTATCACTACTTGTATAAATATATCAATATATAACTATTTGTTTAATTATATATAACTATTTATAACTATATATATTATATGTAAAATAATTTATAACTTTAAATAATTGTATCTTACTATGTGTATATCTTTAAAAGTTTTATGCATAATAATATTTAAATATTAAATTTACAGCTTATATTTAATATATATTTGTATGTAGTAGTATATAAAAAAATATTTTACTATATCTATACCTATACTTAACTATATGTATAAATATATATAATTAAATTAACAAATATATAAACTTACATGTATAAATATACTTTTAACTATATGTGTAACTATATGCATAATCAAATGTAACAATATTTATAATTAAATGTATAACAACACACAACATTATGTTAAACTATATGTGTATAACTATTTATAAATATTTGTATAACTAAATAAATGTTTATATAATTATATATAACTATATTTGTAACTGTATATACATTTATGTATTAATTTAATTAAAGTAAACTAATTTTTTATAATGTTGTTTATATTTATGTATAATCACTGATAACTACATGTATTAATATATCTATATATAACTTTATATTTTATTATATATAACTATTTATAACTATATATATTATATGTAAAATAATTTATAACTTTAAATAATTGTATCTTACTATGTGTATATCTTTAAAATTTTTATGCATAATAATATTTAAATATTAAATTTACAGCTTATATTTAATATATATTTGTATATAGTAGTATATAAAAAAGTATGTTACTATATCTATACGTATACATAACTATAAGTATAAATATATACAATTAAATTAACAAATATATAAACCTACATGTATATTTAACTATATGTGTATAACTATATATAAATATATGTTTAACTATATGTGTAACTATATGTATAACCAAATGTAACTATATTTATTATTACATGTATAACAACATACATCATTATTTTAAACTATATGTGTATAATCATATATAAATATTTGTATATCTAAATAAATGTCTATATAATTATATATAACTATAATTAAAGATAATTACTTTTGTTAAATAAAATAATTTTTTTAACTAATTATGGAAGATGATCGTGAATGGATGTACATGGGTCAAATAGTGAATGAAATGTTCTTTAATGAATGAGGGGATAAAGTTGATTAATTTGTTGAGTTTGCTCTGAGACATCCTTAGTGTGTGAATGGTGGTACATATATTAGGTGTCCTTGCACTTTAATTAAATGTCACAATAAAAAGTTTTTAAATGTTGAGACTATGAAGATGCATTTGTATAGAAATAGTTTTGTGGCGGATTACTATGTTTGGATATACCATGGTGAAAACAAGTCCACCAGAGGTGTTCGAGTTCAGTACGGGTGTTAGTAAGTGAAATTGATCAGATGGTCTTGGATAATATTAATCACACTACATACCATAAAATGGTTTTTGATGTGCGGGTCCTAAATTCAACCCGAATGAGGAACCCGATGTAGAGGCAAATAATTTTTATGACATGATTCGAGCTGGAGACAAACCTATATATGAAAGAAATTCTAAGCATACTCAACTTTCTGCAGCCGTTAGGATGTTAGAAATAAAGTGCAGACATAGGTGTGCACATGCATGTTTTGATGATATGTCTAAATTCATTCAAGAATTATTGACAAAATATAATCTGATGCCATTAAATTTCTATAGCACGAATAAATTAGTTAGAGGCTTGGGATTACCCGTATAGGTCATTCATTGCAGTGTGAACAATTGTATGACATACTAGGGTGATGACAATGACCTTACTAGTTGTAAAATATATGGGCATGCTCGGTACGAGCAAAAGGTTAGTGGTTATGGAAATAGATTGTATATATATAAGTTGAAGGTGTCGTATAAGAAGATGCACTATTTTCCATTAACACCTAGCTAGGTTGTAGTGATTATATGCATCAACCACAATATCTAATGAAATTAGATGTAGAGGTGTCAAACGGGCCGGGCCGGCCCGCCCGAGGCACGGCACGGTTCGGCCGTGCCTGGGCCGGCCCGACACGTTTTTAAACCGTGCCCGGGCCTGTGCCGTGCCCGGGCAAGGCACGTGCCGTGTCGTGCCGTGCCTGGCCCGGGCCGTGCCGTGCCTGGGCACGGCACGCCGGCACGGTATCTTTCCATGCCGGTTAGGTATCACGCGAGCGGCGGGCACGCATGGGCGTGACCCGGGCCCTCCCGAAATAAAGCCCGCGAGTCGGGTCTGAATGGACCCGACCCGCGGTCCCGACTCCCGACCCAATCCCAACGGGAAAAAAAAAATTTTCAATTTTTTTTGGATTACAGCCATTTGATTCACCTCCAACAGCTAGGGGGCATAATCCAACGGTCCTTGTGATTCTGCCCCCTAATTATATATTAAAAAATCAAAAAAAATATAAAAAAAATATCTTTTTTTATAAAAAATTAATATCTTTAATCTATATATTCTACCCCCCTCCCTATAACATTTATGTTTTTCAAAAACATAAAACTTCTCAAAACTTTCTCTCTCTCACATAAACCGTGCATCTCTCTCTCGGGCCTCGTGATTTTTATTTCGGCTTGGATTTTTTTGAAACTCGACTTGAGTTTTGAACATCAGAGCTTCATGCGATGCACCTTGCACGTGACTGACCTCATTACTTTTACCGGGTAATTTATTTTACGTTTTTATTTACTTTCTCTCTCTAAATCATATCTCTCTAGAAAAACTTAGGAAAAAATAAAAAACATAAAAAATGACAAATACACCTGACACGTATTTAAATTTGGAAAATGAAAATGTTAGTGTTACACAGACGTCTGCGGCTGCTGAAACTTTGTTTTCTCCAGTCGTCTCAACCCAAAGTTCTAAAAAACAAAAAACTAGGAGGACTTCTGTAGTTTGGACTCATTTTAAAATCATAACACAAAAAAATGCTAGGGGTGAGGAACTTGAAATGTCATAGTGCAAATATTGTATGTGACTTTTAACATGCAAGAGTTCATGTGGGACTGGGCACCTTAAGAGGCATGCCGAATTATGCACCAAAAAACATGGACCCTTAGATCCTAGGCAAACCCAACTTGGCACTACATTTTTTGAGACTGGATCGAGTTCAGTCTCAAAGTTTACTCCCTTCGTATACTCCAGCGAGTTGGGTAGGGACGGCATGGCCAGGCTCATCACATTGATGGGTCTTCCGATCAGATTTTCGGAAGATCCGAGGGTAGTGCGCATCATGCAGACTTATTTTAAGCCTTCCTATCGTAAGATTCCTAGGCCCACATCTAGGAGTGACATACTAAAGATATATAAGTTAGAAAAACAAAAAATTATTAAGGAATTTATGGCAGATAGTGGAGTGGTGTCCGTGACATCCGATATATGGACAAGTCACGATGATTCTTCTTATGCATGTCTCACGAGTCACTATGTAGATTCTAACTGAACAATCAATAAAAAAATTTTAGGATTCACTGAGATTCTTCATCCTCATGATGGCCCGGCCATTTTTGAGTGTATGATGAAAATATTTAGAGAATATAAATTCAAAATAAAATTTTTAGTGTCACTTTCGATAATGCTTCTAATAATGGAGTAGCGATCAATATGTTTGTTAGGAATATTAGAGACGCACCATTAGGAAAGATCTTTCATGTCAGATGCATGTGTCATGTGATTAACCTGATATTTCAAGCGGGTATGAAGGTGTGTTCCCCCGCGTTGGAAAATATACGCAATGCACTCAAGTATATTTGCACTCCTCGCAGACAATAAGAGTTTGGTACTCTCTGTTTGTCTGTGAATCTTAAGAAGAAGAAATTCCAATCGGATGTGAGACATCATTGGAATTACATGTACCTGATGTTGGAATCATGTGTTGGATACGAACACGTGATATCCAACTACGTCAATAGTAAGAGTGACGAACTTATTATTGACGACGCTAACTGGGCTTCAGGAATTTCATAAATGAAATTCCTGAAGATATTTTATGACACGAAGAACATGTGTTCGATTTATACGCCCACCACTTGCATTGCACTCCGGTCGCATATGCAACATTAGTAGCATGTTTAGGAAGTATCGAGCTGACCCGACGCTTAGCCATATGGTTGCAGAGATGGAGACCAAGTACTTGAAGTACTGGTCTACCGTTCCATCTCTTAATTACCTCGCTGCATGCATGGTCCCTAGGGCTAAGGTGGAAGGTGTAGAAAACACCATGACTTTCATTTCCTTGTGCATGAACCTGGAAGAGCCACCTGAAGGGTTCATTTACGAAAAGTTGACTGACCTGTTCACATACTACGATACTAGGTATGGTGGTGGTGGTGAGACTATGATTACAGACATTGATACCTTGTTCGGAGATGATGATTATTCCATTCAGCTAGCGAAGGGGAAACGTAGGGGTGGACCATCACATAGGAGCGAGTTGTCTCGGTACTTAGATACCGATTACTGCTCAATCCTATCACATTCTGATACTAAGAATCTTGATTTATTACAGTGGTGGAAATCATATGATTCCACCTATCCCGTGCTATCTAGGATGGCACGGGATCTACTGACTCCTCCGGTGTCGAGCATAGCATCAGAGTCTGTTTTTTCTGTTGCAGTGAACATGATTTCGGATAGGAGATCAAGATTACGTCCAGATATGGTTGAGGCCTTGGCATGTTTGAAGGATTGAGAGGAATCGAGGTTTAGCATCCATGATCGTGCTGGAGCTGGGACTGGGACAGACACTACAGTCGCATCCACATCCACTACGATGGCGGAGGACCTGATTGCCGATGATGATGATCCATATGATACTGATCTTGATGTTGCGGCTGATGATTCTCATGATATGCCGCTTGACGATTGATGCTGATATGCTGTTTTTTTTCAATGTTTTTTTATTCATTGTATTTATACGCTTTGTTTGTGCGTTGTGTTGAAACTTATACTAGTTTTGTTCGGACCATCGGTTTCAAATGCATGATTGGTAATTTTTCATTTGTGTAGTTTAATTTTTTTTAATTTTAATTTTTACTAACATAATATATTATTTATTTTTTTTACGATTTAAATTTTATTTTAAAAATTAATAACTTTAATATATAATTAATAAATATAATAAAAGCTAAACTAATTTGAATTTGATAAAAAAAATACTTTTCTAAAATTTGTTTTTTTTATTTAATTTTAATTTTTAACATTTTTTTAAAAAATTATATTTAATAATTAATACACTACACTTAACCTTAAGCAATAAAATTTACAATATATAAATTTAAAAAAAAAAACAAAAGGCTGCCTGTCCGTGCGGCCTCCGGCCTGTGCCTGCCCCTGGCCTTGCCTCTCTCTCACGACTCACTCTCAGTATCAGGACTCGGGCTCAGCCACTCGGGTCAGCCTCTACCCTGGCCTGTATGGCCAGGCCGGGCCCGAGCGGGACCGGCACGGCCTGCCATGCCTACGGGCCGTGCCGGGCCCGCCTATATTTAAACCGGGCCAGGCCGGGCACGGCACGGTAGCACGACCGTGCTGGTTCAAACGGGCCGGCCGGCACGGCCCGGCCCGTTTGACACCTCTAATTAGATGGCATTTAGAGCATCATATGGAGGACGGTACGATATGTTACTCTTCTGATGCCCCTGCTTGGAAACATTTTGATGAGTGTTTTCCTGATTTTTATTTTAAAGTTCGAAATGTTAGGTTGTGTTTATTTGCTGATGGTTTTTAGCCGTTTGGTCAATCTGGACAGCAATATTCGTTGTGTCCTGTGTTGGTGACCCCGTATATTTTACCTCTAGACTTATGTATGAATGAGGAATTTATAGTTTTGATAGTGTTAGTGTCAGGGCCTTTGAATCCAATGGGGAAGATAGATGTTTTCTTGCTACCATTGATAGCGGAGTTGAAAAGTCTCTAGAGTGTTGGGGTTCACACTTATGATATTTCCAAGCGACAAAATTTTCAGATCTGCAGTGCCCTCATGTGGACCATAAATGAATTTCCAATGTATTCTATGATGTCTGGGTGGAGTACAACTGGTATGTAGGCATGTTCATATTGTATGGAAGATTCTGATGCTTTTAGATTAATTAAGAGTGGAAACATTCGTGGTTTGACAACCATCGGATGTTTTTTCCCTTTAATCATCCATATCGAAGTAACACCAAAGACTTCATTTAGAATAGAAAGGTTACTAAACAATTCCCGCGGGTTAGATCTGAAGATGATATTCTACAGTAATTGAATAACAGAGGATTGAAGAAGGTGATAGATATTGATGCTGAGGTTGTGAATGCTGCTATATCTAAGAATTGTGAGTAGAATAAGAGGAGTATTTTCTGGGATTTACTCAACTAACATGAATACTTGCTCAGGCACAATCTTGATGTTATGCATATCGAGAAGAATGTGTTTGACAATATTTTCAATTCAGTGTTTAACATTCCAGGGAAAAATAAGGACACTTACAAGTTATGAGATGAGTTGAATAAATATTATCATCATCCTCAATTTACAAAAAAATTTGTCACCAATAAATACCATGATGTGCAATTTGTTCTGAATAAATCACAGAAAAAGGTTGTGTTTGAGTGGGGAAAAAACATTGATTTCCAGATGAGTATGCTTGTAATCTGGGGAGTTGTGTGGATACGAACAAACTTAAAATGTTTTGGCATGAAAAGTCATGATTTGTCAAGTATTTATGCAAAGGATGTTACCTATTGCTCTTCGAGAATTCCTGCCTAATAGAATATGGGAGTCGATAACTAAGATTTCTTTATTCTTTAAGCAATTGACTTCTTCTTCATTGATTGATGAGGAGCTAGGATTGCTGGTCCTATCCACTATCATTGGATGTATCTTCTAGAAAGGTAATATTAATTCACTAAACCAATTCTTTTCCTATATATATATATATTTATATATGCACAAAAATGACTTGTAAATTTTAATAATCTTTTTGTAGATACTTGAAGAAAATAAAGCTTATAATAATGAATAAGGCTCAGGTTGAGGGTTCTATATCAATAGGTTATATTATGGATGAGGCTGCAAAATTCGTATCATTATATTTTAAAGAAGGAGATCCTACTCTTCCACATAAGGAAAATCTGAAAGAGGTTTATCTGTCTAACAATGTGGATAATGATATGTTTACAAATTTTAAGCCTCCATACTAAAACTAACCTGAAGGGAAAAGGTATCTAGCAGACTATGAATATACTACAACTCATCTATATGTCCTAATGAATTGTCCAGAGGTTCAACCATTCATTGAATAAGTATTTCCTAATATTCAAATGACATCTATTATGCATTATAATTTACTATTTCCTATCAATGCATCAATAATTTAAAATTTTTTTCGTGATTTTATTACAGATAAACGTAAAGAGTTTCCAAAAATGAATGAAGAAGCAATCAATGACATGCCGAAGAAAGAATTTCCATCATTTTTTGAAAAATATGTATCTTTACTTATAATATAAATCACAAAATAATTGTATTGTTATAATAAAAATATTTAATTGTAATATAAAAAATCAACTTAACCCCGATTATACGTTCATAAGTGTGAAAATAAAATTTCCAATCATTATCTTCGAAGTATAGCACGAGGTTTCCTAAGAGAGGTTAAAATATATAATGGGTACTGTGTGAATGGTTGTAAATTTCACACTAAATATTATGGTAGCTACTAGGAAACATAAAATATGGGGGTATGCATTAAAGGATCCGTATACAATGAAACTGAATATGACTATTACGGGACTCTAGTCGAAGTGATCAAGTTAGAATTTGAAGCCCTCACGATTAAAAAAACTATGTTATTCAAATGTGAATGGTTCGATTCAACACCACATGTTGGTATTGTTGTACATCCTCAATATAAACTTGTCGATGTGCATGATAAAAAATGATTCAACAAGTATGAACCTTTTGTCTTAGCAGTACAAGCATCACAGATTTATTATTGTGAATATCTATGTCGGACCGGTCCTAGAAATGATTTGAAAGCTGTGTGCAAGATAAAAGCAAGGACTCAAATTGACATCCCCACATCACCAAGTACTGGTTTTATAGAACTAACTTTTCAAAACGATAATAATGATGTTATAATCAAAGCTGTGGTGGGGGAGGAAGACGTCCTTTTAGTCACATCTTCTGAGATGGATACAAGTGGGGATGTAGATGCTGATGAAATTTAATTAATTATGAGAAAGAATTGAGTGATGAAGAAAAGTTTGAAAATGATGTTAATATATTTGAAGAAGAAGACGAACCAGATTTGGATGATTTTAATGAGAAAGGGTAGACAGCGAGTTTTATGTTATTTTAATTGTAAATTATTTTTGTTTATTTTCATTACTTTATGTGTTTTTTACAGGTATGTCATGTGGATGAGGTAGAGGTGGTATGTTGCAAGGTCGTATGACTTATGGTATAGGCAGCATGACCTCAGGTATGCCTGAAACATGCAAAGGGTCATGGGTGGGTGAGATGCTATAGCAGACAGAGAGGATTGTGAATGTACTGCAACAATAGTATCAGTTGACTAATCCACATATTAGTCTTGAGATTTTGTTGAATGATCAAGAGATGTGGGACGAAGAGGAGGGAGATGATGGAGATGTTGGAGAGTCTTTATCAGAGCACCCTACAGACGAGGCTCTCCTTATTGCTCATTTTGATCCGACAATTGATAATCCGTAAGATATAAAACTTAACAAATTATTTATCAATTTATTAATTTATTTCTTACTTGATAATAATTTTTTTGTTACAGGACGAAGTTAGAACCTTCTAGTTCCATTTCTAGGGTTCTGAGAACAATTTTTAGGAAGTTCTTTAAACCTAATAGACAAAATTAGAAGTCACTCACACATAGAGACCATTTGATGATTTGGAGAGAATTTCAGGTAAATATTACTACCATAAAATTGTTTCATCTTTTATTTTTTTTTGTTCACTGATTAAAAATTATTTTTATAATTGTAGAAAGTTTAAGAGTTGACACAGCTAAAAGTGTATGTCAAAAGTGTTTTCTACAAACATGCTACCAGTCAGTATAAAGATACCATTTATAAGATCAAAGATAAATGGCTGAAGAAGAAATAAAAAAGATTTGAGTGTCCCGGATCATGTTTTCGAAGAGTGGCAGAGTAGATGGGTAGATCTAGATTATAGGAAGAGGTGTGATAAATAGAGCAGAAATCGACACACAGAGTGGGCTAGAAAGGGTAGTGGCATGTCTACACACACTTGTGGATCTTGCTCTATGCATGAGCACGAAAGAGCATTGATATTATTTCTAATTTATACTTTTTATGTTTATTAATTTGTGAATTGTGTTCAATTATGCCTTAATTTCATTTCTTACAAGGAGTTTTTTTTCAATATAATTAACGTATGTATTGTGTGTAATTATAGACACACAAGGAGGGTAAGAAGCACATTGCTCCTCGCTTATTCAGATACATGCACATAAATGCTCATGATGATCAGACTTTTGTTGATAAGAGATCTCGTGTAGTAAATGTGAGTTTAATTAAAAAAATTAGTTTTTCTTTTTTTTGTTTGAATATAAATTGAATTACTTTTCATACTTTTTTATTAGGCGAGATATGAGGAATTGTTAGCTGCTGCGACTCAAGCATATTCCCAGTCTACTTCAGTATCATGTGATGGTGCAATAGGTAGTTCTCATTCATCTGCTCCACCAGTTGATACGAATTAGATTTGGTATGCGGCTGTTGATGGCAAGGAAAAGATGGTCGTCTATGGATTTGGTTCATCGACACCATCATTCTACTGCAATAGACGATCAGACTATAAAGCTGAATTTCAGGACCAGTTTCGAATTTTTTCTCGAAGATGGAGGAATTTAAGGATGAGATGTGAAATTCGATACAGTTTAGTTGGCTGATACCGAGTGACACATGATTGACTATGAAGATGAAAGGGATGAGTTACGTATGCATTTTGACTAGCTTACAAAGAAGATTTAGGAGGGAGGATTGCAGTTCAACCCTGATGATCTGCCTCGGATTGTTCGGCATAATGCTCCAGCTATTGCATCTACAAAATAACCTACAAAGCACCTGCAACAACATCATAATGACTAGCAGCAGCAGACAACTCTACCCTAGTACCCGAAAACTCACCGTGGGGACCAGAAACATCACAACATAATGATTATGAAACTAGGTTGGATGAGTGAGTGTATTACACACATTTTTTTTCAATTCCATAAACTTTGATTTTGGATTTTAATTTTTTATTTTATCTTGATGTTTTTTAAATATAAATGCAGTATATATAGTTGTTTGCTTGAGTTAATTAGATTTTTATTTTATTTTTTTATATTTAAATGTTTCTGTAGGAACTGGATCAAAACTAGAAGAAAAATGGTTTTTTTTTATTTTTTTTGTTTTAGTTTCTACAGCACCTGCAAAATTTCTGCAAAAAAAAAGGTCGATAATTACTGACCGAATTACGACAAACATACCAAAATTTTTTATTATCGATGACCAGTAAAAGATCACCAAATACTCGGTAATCATTTTGGAGATCAATTACTGACCAATGATTTTAAAAGGTTTTGGTCGGTTTTTTGTAGTAATTTTTTAGGCTTTTACCGCCTTTTTTTTGTGACCACTTACCAGACCAAATTATTTTGGTCGGAAAATGGTTAGAATTTAGGTGGAAATTATTTGTCGGTAAATAGTCTCTAAATTGTCGGAAATTACAGATCATTTAGAAGCTATTTAACGATCTAATTCTTTTGGTCAGAAAATGGTTGGAATATAGTCGGTAATAATTTGTTGGTGATTGTTCTGTAAATTGTCATTAATTACCAACAATTTGGAGACTATGTACCAACCTTATTTATTCGGCTAGTGAATTGTCGGAATATAATCAGTAAATCTTGTCGAGAGAGGATCGATAAATGGTCGGTAATTTAACGACCGATTCATTTTTCGTTGGTAAAAAATTTAGTGACAAGCAAAATTGCGACCAATTTTTTTGGTGTAAATGGTCGCTAATTAGTTTACCGACCAAAAAACACTGATTTTTCGACCAAATATTTGATCGGTAATATAGTGGTTTATAGTTGTGTGATAGATATATACATAGATACATAGATATATAGATAAATAGATAGATAGATAAATAGATAGATAGATAAATAGATAGATATATAGATAAAAAGATAGACATATAGATAGATATATAAATATATGAGAGATAAAGAGATACAGATAGACAGATAGTTAGATGGATGGATAGATATAGATAGATATATAGATATAAAGATAGACAAATTGAAAAATAGATAGAAAGATAGATATATAGATAGACATATAGAGAGAAAGACAGATAGAGAGAAAAACAAATAGATATATATATATATATATATATACATTAGATAAATAGATAGATAAATAGATAGACTAATAGACAGATAGATAGATATATATATATATATATAGATAGACAAATAGACAGATAAAAAAATGGAGATATAGATAAATAGAAAAATAAACATATAGATACATAGATAGATTTACACATATATAGATATTCATATAAATAGATATATCGATAGTTAGAAAGATAGATAATTATAAAGATATATAGTTAGTTAGTTAAATAAATTGATAGACTTATAGGAAGATAGAAAGAAAAATTAATTGATATATTTACAGATAGATAGATACATTGATAGATAGATATATAGATAGATAGACATATAGAAATATAGACAAATGGATAGATAAAAAGATAGATATATATATATAGATAGATAGATAGGCAAATAGTCAAATAGGCAAAAAGACATATATATAAATAGACATATGAATAGATATATAGATAGATAGAAAATAAGATTGATAAATAAATCTATAGAGAGATACACAAAGAGTAAATGAGACTAATAAAAGATAGGCATATATATTTATTTATAGATAGATCGATAGATAGATAAATAGATAGATAGATAGTTTGATAGATAAATAGATAGATAGACAAGTAGATAGATAGATAGACAAGTATATAGATAGATAGATAAATAGATATATAGATAAATAAATAGATAGAAAGAGAGAGAGAGAGAGAGAGAGAGATATATATATATATATATATATATATATATATATATATATATAGACAAATAGATAGACTTATAGATAGAATGATTGAGAGATAGATAGATAGATTGATAGACAGACAAATAGATAGATAGATATATCTATAGAGAGATACACAGAGTAAAAAAGACTATTAGAAGAGACATAGAGATTTATTGATTGATAGATAGATAGTTAGATAGCTAGATAGTTAGATATGTAGGTAGGTAGGTATATATGTAGATAGAATGATTGATAAATACATGAATAGATAGATATATATAAATATAGATAAATAGATAAATATAAAAATAAAAGATAGTTAGATAGATAGATAGACAAGTAAAAGATAAATAAATAAATAAACAAATAGGCAGATAGACACATAGGCAGATAGACAAATAAAAAGATATATAGATATATAGATATATAGATATACATATAAATTGATAAATAGATAGATTAATAGATGAATAAATGAATAGATAGATAGATTAGTAGATAGATAATTAGAGATATACACAAAGAGACTAATAAATGTTAGATAGATAGAGAGATGGATAGATATAAAGATTAATTAATAGATAGATAGATATATAGTTAGCTAGATTGTTAGATTGTTAAGTGGGTAAATAGGTATTTAGGTAGATAGATTGATAGATACATAAATTTTTACATAGATATAAAGATAGATAAATAGATAAATAGAGAGATAGTTAGATAGATAGATATAAATATAGATATTGACAAATAGGCAGATAGATAGATGGATTTACAAAAAATAAACAAATAGGAAAATAAAAAAAAGATAGATAGATAGATAGATACAAAATAGGCAGATAGACAGATCAATAGATTTACGGATAGACATATAGACAGATAGACAAATAAATAGAAATACAGACAGACAGATAGATAGATAGTTAGATAAATAGATAGATAAATAAATAGATAGACATATCATTCAATAGACAAATTTACTGAGTGGCAAATAGTCTGATTGAATGATACACATATAGATAGATAGATAAACATATAGTTATATATACATAGAGAGATATAGATACATAGACAGATAAATAATTACATAAATAAATAAAAACATATTAAAAAATATATATATATAGATCAATAAATAGTTTGAAAAATAGACATATATAAAGATAAACACATAGATAGATAGAAACATTAGATATATCAACTAATAGACAAATATACATATAGAATAATATATAGATATATATATATATATATATATGCTTCAAAAAAAATAAATTAGAAATGGAATTTAGAAACATCAAAATCCTTTTATAAAATTTGGAATGGAATTTAAATAAATTAGAAATGGAAAAGACAAATCAATAATAAAATAGTAATAGAAAAAAATTTCTTCGCTAATTCATTATGGGGTTTTCTTAGTTTTTTAAATTCATCGCTAATTTAGACATGAAGGGGATGTGGATACACTTGCATGGTATTTAGCGATATATACTTATGTATCAATGTATTATTAGAAATAGAATGCAAATCTATTTCTATAATTAGCAAAATTTTAATTTCCATCACTAATTTAGAAAAATCTTTATCCGTCACTTTATCTTTAAAAAGGATTTAACAGCAGAACAAATTTTCATCATTATAATAGAAATGAAAATAATTTCTATCGCACAATTATGATAGTTAATTTATCGAAGAATACTTCATACATACTTAGGGTTTCGGAGAATTTTCATTGTTATTCTTATTTTATTCAAATTGTGTGTGGATTGTATATCTTCTATATATTGATCTACATGTATTTCATCAATAATTGACGTATGAAATTATCAATTTTATTTTATATCATATGTAATGTATCCAAGAATAGATATATTTCTACTTTTGATGGTACGTTTAATTTTTTTACATTTTTAATACTCATATTAGTTTCTTTCTTAATTTTTTGTTGATTTATTATAATTCATATTGATAAATTATATATTTTACATTTTTTTCTCATACTTGGATATGTTAAATTTTTGTATTACCTAATTGAGGCATGAACTTTTTGTGCATTTTGTTATTGAACTATATTTATGATCATTATAGTTAATTTGTATTTTGTCTCCTTTCTAGGATTACATGAAATTTTATAATTTTTAAAATAATAACTGATACTAATGGCATAACCTTAACAATAAATAATTTATAATTATTATAAAAAATCTTAAAAGTTATTCGTAATAATAATAATAATAATAATAATAATAAAATTATGAGTGTATGTAATTGAAAGGGTGAAATTTAATGAAGAATTGTAAAACTAAAAAAATTATTTGCTCATTTAAAAATTCATATAGTTGCTTGATCTACATTTCACTAAATATTCAATATTACAACTTATGTCTTTTGATAAATATCTAAGACATTGAAACAACCCGACTTTTCTCATTATAATTCAAAGTCATCTAATAAAATTTTTACAACGTATTTGTTCAATTTATATAATGTTCTAAAATTGTTACCACATCTTTATTGCAAATATATCTCTATCTATATTATTATTATTTATAAATGGTTATGTTATGTGTTACAAGAATAAAAAATATTATACAACCTACTCATCAATGGATTAATGTAAGACTAAAAGTTAGTTTTTGACTAATGAGTTTGTAGAGGGGATTGAAAAGTTTATTTACTTTTTTGAAAAATAATCTGGAATTATGGATGAAACAAAAAATAAGATGCCCATGTAATATCCATAAATATCAAAATCAGAGTTTCTAATATGTGGAAACATTACAATATCACCTTACAAAAAATATATTTGTTAGGGACTATTATATTTGGTATAAACATGAGGGAATTTGTTTTTCCACAAATATTTAAATATTATTTTCATAGACATGTTGATTCAAATTTTGTAATGGAAGTTGCTAATACTAATGATGCATGTTATGTAATTTTGAAAAGTATTATTGGTTTTTCATTAAATCTAGATGTCCCTAACGATATCCCAATATCATCACAACTCAATTTTATGAAATGTCGAAGGATTCAGAAGAAGATGTTTGACCAGGTAATCCATAAGGACACTCAAAGTTATTTGTGACGGCTAAACTCATTAATTTAAAGGCAAAACATAAATTTTTAGAAAGGTATTATGATGAAATATGCTAGTTGATATTTGGGTATACTGTTGGGAAAAATATATTGTGATATTAATGGCTGCATGATATTTCGGGGCATATATAGTGAAACAATTGCATTTAATTTCTATAACTATCCTTTGTTTAAAAGAGATACAGCATGTAAAAGGCAGAAATTAAAGATTCCTCACAAGAAGATATTTTATTCTAGATTGGCTCCTTGTTTGCAAAAATTATTTGTATCTGAAGCTACTACTAATGATATGAGTTGGCAGAAAAAGCATATTATTGAAGATGACATAATGCAGCAATTCTCAAAATGTCTTTTTTGGAAATATTAGATGATTATCATCCATCTTTTGTAGATGAAAGTTGAAATATTAGATTAGAGCTATACATAGATGGATTTCAGCCATTTGGATAATCAAGGAAAGAATACTCCTCATTGCCTATTATTATTATTTACACCTTATAATTTATAACCATGTATGTGCATGAAAGATGAGTACATGTTTATGCATGTTATCATGTCTAGTCCAAGAAATCCAAAAAAAAAATTAGATATTTTATTGTAGTACCTTATAGAAGAGCTCAAAAATTTGTGGGAGGATGGTGTCAAAACATATAATATATCCAGAAAGCAAAACTTCAAAATGCAACCATCGCTTATGTTAGACTATAAGTGACTTTCTTGCATATTGAATGTTGTCAGAATCGATTACTGTAGGGAAATTAGCTTGTCCTTATTGTGTGGAGGTCTCAGATGCATTTTATCTGAGCAAATGAGGAAAGACTTTTTGTTTTGATAACCACCATAAATTCTTACATGTGGAACATCTATTTTGGATGAATATTGATGCTTTTAGGAAAGGCAATAATGTTGTTAAAAGTGTACCACCTTTGATGATGTATTAGAAGTAATAGAAAGTTATGAGTTCAAAATATTATGGATATTGGTTCAGATTACTTTAATGCACAACTTTCTAAGAATTACCACTTTGTTCGGAAGAAAAAAATTATTTTTTGGGATATACCGTATTGGAAAACAAATCATATTAGACACAACTTATGTATGATGCACATTGAGAAAAACTTTTTGATTAAATTTTTAATACTAGAATGAATGTGGAAGGAAAAAAAATTATAATAGCAAATTAAGAGAGGATTTGAAAGAGTTATGTTTGTGTCTAGAGTTGCATATATACAAATTGACAAATAAATATTTTAAGGCTTGTTATAGTCTTGAAAAAGATGCAAAGGAAGCTTTGTGCAAATGGTTATTGGAGCTAAGGTTTTCTGATACATATGCATCTAACATGGGAAGATATGTTGATATGAAGAAGAATAAGTTATTAGGGATAAAAATTCATAACTGCTATGTGTTTATGTAGAGATTGATACCCATAATATTTCATGAATTACTTCCACAAACTATTTGGGAAGCATTGACTAAAAATAAATATTTTTTTAAAATCTTACTTGTAGTGTCAAAAGAATGAAAGAAATGGAGCAATTACTAAATGACATCCCCATTATTTTATGCAGACTTGAGCATATTTTTCCTCCTAGCTTCGTTAACTCAATGTAATATCTCCCAGTCCACTTGCCTTATGAATCCTAAAAGTAGGCCATGTTTAATAAAGGCGGATGTATCCATAAAAGAGGTTATATATTTTTCTTTTGTTAATCTAAAAATTTCAATGTATCCAATAAATAATTTTTTCTAATTTATATCTATTTTAGATATCTTAGAAAATTAATAAATAATGTTTGAAATAAAGCCAAAGTCGAAGTATCAATATGCAATGCCTACTTGGTTGAAGAGGCTTAGGTATTTTGTGTGCACTACTTTCGGCCAAAATTGTATCATCAATAAAACAAATGATCACCAAATAATGTATATGGTATGGGATGGATTATAAGAAAATGAGATGCTTTCTATCTTTATACATGTAGGTCAATCATATGGGAGAGCAACATCAAGATTTTTTTTGGATGATCTTGAGTATCATGTGGTGCAACTTACATTTTGGTGAACTGCTAAGAAAATATACCTTATATTGAGTAAGATTTATAAAAATTTCATATTCTCATTTATTTGTCATTATATACATTATAACATTTTAATATTTCAAAATACCTTCAATATTGTTTTTTAAGAATTACTGCTATGGAATTAAGGCAAAGCGAATGTTATATTAATGATGCTAACAATACTACATCTACTATTGAGTTTCATGGTAGACTAATTAAAATTCTACACGTAGAGTATCCAGCTTTACCAATTAAAATGAAAATATTGTTTAAATATGAATGGTTTAATCATATTCCATATATTGATACTATAATTCACCATTAATATAACTTTCTTGAAGTTCACCATAAAAAATATTATTATAAGTACAAGTCATTTATTATTATGGTAAAGCCAAACAACTATGTTACACTATTTATCCAACCACGAGAAGAAATCCATGTCACTGGTTGGAAATAGTTAAAATAAAACCTAGTTCAACTATTGAAGTTGTTGAAAAAGATATTATTATCACTCTATCGTGTCTATCAATATTTTAAGAGAATAATGTTGTAATATATATTTCGCTTTGATAACCTATTTTGCATAACTAAAATGTTTTTTTGCTTCAATATTTTGTTAAGTACACGAAATAAAATATTGAAAGGTTGGAAATGTAGCAATAACATAATAACGAGGATCCCACTGACCAGGGCTGAAAAAAATTTTGGAGTAGAACCCGGTCCATGTCAATTGATCTGACCTGCTCCATCATTGATATAAATTGTTTTTATTAATGTTTTTATATGGTGGTAATTTATGCTTACAGAACTGTTCATCCTTGTTTTTTTCTTATCTGCATGATTTTTCTTCAGGACTGCTACTTCTTACAAATCTGTAAGATGTTTTTGGTTATATTCTATAAATGCATAAGTATTTTTCTGGTGGATGTAGCTAGTAGTGCTGAATGACTAGTGAACCATATTAATTTTTGTGTTTCTGCTCTGGTTTGTTTTTGTTTCTCGTGGTTTGCTAGATTATGGTAGTAGATATATATCATTTGTTGTTTTTCTATTTTATTCTTCTTCTGAATCTATGAAATCATAAATGTGGAAGCAGAATTACCTAAAAAATAATGTAGAACTTCATTTAATTGTTCATGTGGTAAATGATCTGCTTTAAATATTACTTGGTGAAGGTTGAAATTATTTGGATATTGATGGTGACCATATGGAAGAAGATAATGAGGAGGAGATAATTGTAGAATCAGGCGATAATGAATATGTAGATATAGATGGATTTGTTATAAATTTCTAATGATGACTAGAAATTTATTTACTTCCTTGTTATTTTGTAATTCTCATTTTGTACTCATTATAATGTGGATATAAAATTAAAATATTTTAATTGTTTTTTTAAATTTTAATGTCTTTATTATTATGTTTTGTTATTATGACATTTTCATAACATGTTTTTATTGTCTCTGTATATTTTTATATTTATGCAACTTGATTTAGCTTTCAAAGCTAATCATTCAAGTTGTCGAAGATCTCAACATGTGATGAGGGTTAGAAGAAGTCAACTAATAGTCTGTGGAAGATATCTACATGTATTCAGTAACAACAATACTACAAATGACTTTCTACAAGGAGAGGTGCAAATGCCTTAGAAAAGGAAGCAAAGCATTGTTGCTGGTCCTTTAGAAGCTAAGCCTCATTCCACTGCCTCCAATAAATCTACTTAGCCTTAAGAAGAGGGGCCATGGCCTTAGTTAGAGTAATGCTTCATAACTTCTCGGATCAACTATTTTAGCCCCTTGCCATGAGAGTAGTTGTATAGTAGGAAGGTCAACCTGAATCTCACTAGCACTAGTGGGGCAGTCAAAATAGAGGTTTACATGAATCAGCTTTCCCTGCATTAGAAGCTCTAATCTTACTTTCTTCTTTCCTCAATCAAGAACTTACAAAGTTTCTCACTTTGCCCTTGTATGAGCTGATTCTGCCTTGGAACTCTTCTTAGATGTCGATTCTATAGTAGGAGATGAAGGCTTAGGTGCTTCATTTGCCTTTGCATCTACCTAGAGGGAACAAATTACACCAATTTGCTACCGAAGAAGTAGCATTAATTATAGTTTTAAAAAGTTTTTCTTCATCTAGCACATAGCCTTCCTCATCACTAATGGTTGACTCTCCTTATTCTACCTAATGGGATGAAAGTCTTCCTCTCTCAAGTGAGGCAAAGCAAAGCTCAACTGAGCACCACATCCTAAACTCATAAACCAATTGGTGTTGCACACTCTCTTTTAATGAATCTTCACTCTTGACCGAGACTTCTGGCTTGGATTAGTGGACTGGGATTGTCTCCCTACACTATGGAATGCATCCGTCTTCTTGCTCCTATGCTGATTTGGCATTTGGCGAGTAATTCAACATATTCAGATGCCCTATATTATTCTATCCATCCCTTACTCAGCTGATTTTGAATGGATTGCCTTTCAAGCCTTTCAAATGAATCTTCATTTTTTGTTGACTATCCATTGGTTGATGATGATACTTCTACTTAAGCCATATATTATCTAGTGGCATCTACATTAAAGGTTAGCTTGGGGCTTCTCACTTTGATAGCATTAGGTAGCCGAAAAAGCTATCATTAGTGAAATTCCTACTTACTTTCAGCCTCTATTCTGTGCTTGATTCTCAATTTATTCTATGTGAATAGTGAAAACTCTCTGCATTCTTCCTTCCTACTCTCAAAGTCTAAGAAAAGAGTGGACATACACTTGCTGAAGCAGCAATTCATTTACACTTCATAGATTGACTCACTATCAGTGCCTTTGCTTCTTTTCTTTAGAGGCTCATAAGAGAAACCCTTTTAGATGGGGTAGCAACAAAAGGGAACCACTACGTACTCCTATAATTTTTTAACATTGCACCTAGCTCCAAGGAGGAGGGACAAAAGTGGATTATAGCTATTATTAGCCTCATTTTGTGACATCATATCACTACAAGTTTATCCCTGGCTCAATATATCTTTTAATAGATTCATGTGCCAAACTGACTAGATAGGATAGGATAGCACCCAACCTTCCAATAACTTTTTTTGAAACAACTATAACACAGGGACTACTTCCACTGAGGATTTTATCCTAGCTCCAGCTTCAGATTCTTGGAAATCATCCTCAACCATTGCTTCCTCGAAAAAGCTGACCAAAGGGATATTGGAGTTTCAGTGCATAACTCTTCTCAGGAAGGATGGCTTTTTCAAAAAGGGACCTATCTTTGTATTGCTGGATGTTTAAAGTAGGAAAAGCTAATGGTTGCGATCGTAGAATTATTTCTTTCTCACTCCTTTCTTTTTGATTTTTCATCACGATGAAGGAAGGACTGCCTGCCCAACAAGTAGACTAGAAAAACTAGCTCATAGTCTAACTAGCTTGGGCTCCAGCCCAAGTCTCCAAACCAAAGCTTTGGAGAGCCTTCTCTCATGTGAAGAGATTCCTTTTGTCTCTCCCTCAAATGCATCTCAATTCCTTGAATCCTAACAGCCATTCCTTTTGGGACACCAGCAAAGGAGGGAATAAAGGCATGCTAATGGATTTCATTAAAAAAAAGACCTTGCCAGCCTGACCTAATAGGACGGATACCTTTCCAAACCAAAACCTTCTTGCTGAATTTTCTTTGTAACTTAATTCCAAAGTTCATCTCTTCATCTTCCAAGTATACCCTTCCAAAAGAAATGAGCTATTAAAGAACCAAACTTATTCCATCTGGCGCTCATAATGGGAATGAAGGATGAAGAAAGAATGTCGTACTTGTTTGAAAAGAAGGAAATAAGAGGGTAGGGCAGTAAATTTTATAATACTGACCAACATTCTTATACTCTTATTTGCAAGGATTAGTTTGGACCAAGGTAGCTTTTAAACTTGCTAGTTCATCAACATTATGATTTTGTGACCATGGAACATACTCGACATTTACATCAAGTAATTGACTTAGGATAGAAGCATGCCTTTATGAAAGAAAAAAGGCTCGCGAGACCTCTTTTTATATTACTTAATAAATAGGGTAAATTAGATGATCTTCTAGCTAGACCTTTGAGACCGTCAATCTGTTTGAAGACTGGATCACTACCACCACTTCACTTATGATTTCTCAATCTCTACGAAAATGAGTTATTTTTTTTATTTTTTTTATGAAAATGAGTTTTTTATTAGATTTGCATTTTGTAATTAATTGGGACAGCCAAGATAGTCACTCTTCTCTTTAATTCACTAACATGAAAGTGTGAAGGATCTTCTCTTGTATAGCCGTAAGTCATACTCATATGTAGGAAACTTTGGAATCACCTCATCATGGCATACATGAAATTACTATCATAGATATTTCATCTTTATCTTATTTTACACCGAAAGATACTGATAGTGTCATCCCACCTATCTCTGGAGACTCATGCATTAGTACTATAGTAGTGGTACCAATAGGATTTTCACAATCCACAATTTGCATGCCATGTAATGAAAAACTCTTCGTTCGGCCAATAATTTACAATAAATAGTACATAGCTTTCTTAATTTTACTACATGCATTCATTTTCATTTTTCAATTTTTTACATTTTAATTAAATATAAAGTAATATATGAATGAAATTATAAGTATATTAAAATATTTGAATTTTGGTATTTTTAAATAATAACAACGTATGATATTGCTACTTATTGAACATTATCATTTTGAATTAAACTAATTTTTTTACAATGTTTTGGATAAAAAATATAAATGAAATAAATTTTAACTTAGTAATAGTATAATTTGTATATTTTGTTTATATGTATATGTACAAGCTGATGTTAAATTAGTTATAGATTTATTCATTATGCTATTCATACAATCATGAAGATAACTAAAGAGAAACTAGTTACGGATGGTATAAAATGGAGCAAACTGCCCCTATGTATGAAATAATTTTATTGGGAAGAATTTGAGGTATATTTTTCATACATTTTTTGATTTTCAATTTGGTATAATATGATTTAGTCTTAAAATAAATGCATTACAATGTATTATTACTTTATTTGGTTTTTGTAGAAAATATAAAAATGGAATAATGCTTTGGAGATCTTAGTGAAGGATTCATGGAAACATGTGGTAAGTGTGAGATACAATAAAAAGCTTGGAAAATTGAGAAAAAAATATGGTAAAGATGCAAAGCCTAAAAGTGTCCCCCTTAGTGTTTGAATAAAATAGTGAGAATATGAGAATAATGAGGAGTTCAAGGTCTCGTCATAGATGGCCTCACATAATCGTCGATCAGAGAAAAAAGGTGAAGGATTAGGACCTTCAAAATATATTCGAGTTTCAAAGGCTGCATACCAACATTTAGTAGATTTTGTATACTTAATTTTTATTTTTTGTTATTATTTAAATTTTTTGAATCTAAATGATAATACCTGTATGATAATGAATGATGTACCTTAATAGTAACTAATATTTATTTCTTGAAGGATGAGTTGGGACCTCCACCAACACTGTTTGAGGTATTCAAGTGAATGCACAAGAAGAAGGTTGAATAATTTGTGAACAAGTGCTCAAATGATATAAATGTGAGTTTCTAATTTTGTACTTATAGTTTCATTTGAAAATTGCAAATAATAAAAGAAAAAAAATTTTAAAAATTTACAATTTGGAATTAATTATAAATAAAATGCAAAGACATGTATATTTTTTTTACATAACAGATGATTTATTATTTATGGACTCATTAAATATAATGACTAACTTCATTTTCATATTATTTTTTAATAGCCAAAGCATAGTTTCTTTTGCTAGTATAAAATTATTTTAATGCATTAATTGATGAGTTGTGTTGTATTATAACAATTATAGAAAGCTATGGAAAATATAGTTGCAATTGCTTAATAATTGATAGATTCTTCTATTGAGGTGCAAGAGATTATTGTTGAGCATATTGACATTTAGGCTATCAGAATATAGCTGAAAAAATATTTAGTGTATAGTCTTGCTTCCATTGCATCTATATTTTATCTAGGTCATGCTTAGAGTTCATCATCATCATCTTTTAATTACAATAATATGTATGATGAGAGATTGAATGAGGAGATGAAAAAATTGAAGATCCATTACAAAGATAAAATGAAGAGATGCAACAAAAGAATGAAGAGATGCAAAAAAAAAAGAATAAAAAATGCAAAAAGAAATTTAAGAAATGAGAAAAAGTGAGGCTGATAGATTTAAAAGAGAGGTGGAAATAATGAAAAAGTGAGGATAAAATACAATAGAATATTTTTAAGATGAAAAAAATAATGTGTAAGTTAGTATAGGCATCATCTATTTTTCATCATTTTGAAGAGGATCAATCTAGATCTCTAGATAACAATACTCAGTAGGCAAAGGACTCATATTTGTTTGTGATGTTGTGTAATTAATTTTTTGCAGTGAATGTTTTTGATATGAAATTAAAGTTTTGTGTTAATATTTTTTTAATTTGGTTATGAATTGTGTATTGAAATTCTTTGACATTTATTTTTGTTATCGAATATTTTATTCTATAGTGAATGTTATGTGAATGTAATTTGATGTGTAATATGTGGATCTGTTTATTTAGTTGCAGGTCATATAGTTTTGGTATGTAAATGTATATTATATACAATATATATAAACTATACAAATAAAACATTTTCATGTTGTAGGTGGAAAATTTCATTTCTAAATACATTTCTAAATAGAAATGGATGATGTGTTTCTTTGATAATCCATCAGTCATTTAAAAATGGATAATAAGATTTTATATTTTTTATAAGAAACTTAGTGATTGAATCCATGATTAGTTAGCCATCTCAAGTTTTATCGATGGACTTATTATATCTATTTTTAAAAAAACATCATTGCATTATCTATTTCTAAAAATTTATAGAGGATGATTTTAAAAACATATTCTTTTTGTTTCAAATTAGATCACTATTTGATCATACTGATCGAATTATAAAAAGAATGGGTCATTTTAGATTCTATCTTTTATTTTAGTAAGATATATAGATAAATAAATACATAAAAAGATTAATAGATTAATATATAAATATATAGATACACATATAGAAATATAGATAAATAAGTAGAGATAAGTAGATAGACAAAGAGTTAAAGATATTAATGGACAGATAGACATATCATAGATGGATAGATAGAAAGAAAGAAAGTTCGATAGATAAATAGATAGATAGATAGATATAATGATAAATAGATAGATACATAGATAGAAAGATAGACATATAGATAGATAAACATATTAGAAAATAAATAGATAGACAAATGGATAGATAGATAAACAAATAAATAGAAATAAAGATAGATAGATAAACAAATAAATAGAAATAAAGATAGATAGATAAACAAATAAATAGATAGATAGATAGACAAATTGATAGATTTACAAATAGATATATAGATATAAAAATAGATAGATTGATAAATAGATAGACAGACAGACAAACAAAGAGATAGATAGAAATATAAATAGACAGATAGATAATTAGATAAACATTTTGACAAATAGATAGATAGATAGATAGAGAAATTGACAAATAGATAGATAGATGGATAGACCGATAGACATATAAATAGATAGATAGATATATAGATATAAATAAATAAATAAATAAATATATATATATATATATATATATATATATATAGACAAATAGATAAATAGACAGACAGACAAATAGATATACAGATGGATTGATGGACATATAGATAGATATATGGATAGATAGATAAAGAGATAGATAGATAGATAGATAGAGAGATGACAAAAAGACATATGGATAAATAGATAGATGGATAGGAAAATAAATAGAATGATAGGAAAATAGATAGATAAACAAATACATAAATAGATAAATAACTAGATTGATAGATAGACACACATATAGATAGACAAAAATAAAAATTATCACATAGATAGATATACAGTCAAATAAAGAGATAGAAACATACATACATAGATTGAATGATAGCAATAAAGAATGGTCGATAGATAGATATACAGATAGATAGATAAATAGTTTGAGAGATAGACTAATTGATATATAAGTAGATAAACATATAGACAGATAGAACGATTAAACTTAGATAGATAGACATATACACATAAAGACATATAGACAGACAGATTGATTGATTGACAGATAAATACATATCCAGATAAATAGATAGTGAAATTAACAAATAGATAGAAAGATAGTTAGACACACACACACACACACACACACACACACACACATATATAAATATAAATAGATAGATAGAAAATCGATAGATGAATAAAATGTTAGATATTTAGATAGAGAGATTGATATAGAGATAGAAAAATAGATAGATAGATATATAGAAAGATTGATAGATAGGTAGCCAGATAGATAAATAAAAAAAAGATAAATGGATAAATAAATAGATAGACAAATAGACAAATAGACAAATAGAAAAATATACAGACATATAGATTAGACAATTAGATAGATAGATAGATAGACTGACACACAAACAAAAAATATATAAATTGATAGATAGATAGATAGATAAATTGATTTATATATTAATAGATTAATATATTCATAGATAGATATAATGGTTGGAAGGTAGGAAGCAAGGTTGGTAGATAGATTTATAGATAGAAACAAAAAATATAGATTGATATATATATATATATATATATATATATATATATAAAGATTGATAGTTATAAATATAGATAGATATATTGATAGACACATAGCCAGATAGGTACATAAATAAATAGATAGATAAAATGATAGATAAATAGATATATATATATATATATATATAGACATATAGTAGACAAATAAAAATATAATGAGATTGAGAAGTAGATAAATAGACAGTTAGACAGATAGATAAATATATAGATAGATAGATAGACAAATAGACAAAAAGATAGATAGACATATAGATAGCTAAATAAATACTCAAATAGAAAAACAAATTGATAGATAAATAGAGACACATGCAGATTGACAAATAGATAGATAGATTGATTGACAAACAAACAAACAAACAAAGAGATAGATAGATAGATTGGTTGGTAGATTGATAGATAAATAGATAGATCGATAAACAAATAGATAAATAGACAGAAAGACAAATGGATAGATACATAGATAGACAAATAGACCGAAAGAAAGATTGACAGATAGATATAAAGACAAATATACAAATAAATAGATTAAAAATATATAAATAGATATATAGATAGATACACAAATAAACTAATAGACAAAAATATAGACATATAAATATACAAATAGATATATCGACATATAGATAGATAGAAGATAAATAGAAAGATAGATAAATAAACTATTAGAAAGATACATAGATAGACAAATAAACATATATATATATATATATATATATATATATATATATATATATATATAGTTAAATTGATTAATTGATTGATTGAAAGATATATATATATATAGAAAAAATGATATATAGATAAACAAATAAATAAATGGATAGATGGACAAATAAATAAATAGACAAATATATAGATAGATATATAGACACATAGATAGATAGAAATATAAACAAATACATAGATAGACAGATAGACAAATAGATAGATAAATAGACATACATATAGTTAGACAAATAGACAAATTGATAGATAGACACGGACAATCAAATTACTAGATAGATAAATAGATAGATAGATACATAGATATATAGATTGATACAGAGTTTGTAGATAAATAGATATATAGATAGATAGACATATAGATAGAGAGATAGATTGACATAGAGACAAATAATCAAATTGATAGATAAACCATTTGACAGAAAGATATATAGACATATAGACTAATAGACAAATTAATAGATTGACATATATTGAGATTTAAAGTTGGACAGATAAATAGATAGATAGATGGACAGATATAGATATAAAAATAGATAGATAGACAGATAGACATAAAGATATATAGAATAATAGATAGATAGATGGACAGATATATAGATATAAAAATAGATAGATAGACAGATAGACATAAAGACATATAGAATAATAGATAGATAGATAGATAAGCAGATGGATAGATAGACTTATAGATAGAAAGGTAAAGTGATCGATAGACAGACAAATAGGCAAACACATATAGATAGATAAATAGATTGAAAGATTGAATAGTAGACAAATAGATATATAGATAGGTAGACACATATACAGATGGACAAATTGAAAGATAGTTCAACAGATAGATAGATAGATAGATAAACATAGATATTAATAGGCAAATAAACAAATTAAAACATAGACAAACAAGTAGTAAAACAAAGAGATCAGATAGATGGATATAAAGATTAATAGATAGATAGATACAAAGATTGTTATATAGATTCATACATAGATAGACATATAGACAAGTTGACATATATATTGATTGATATATTGATAGACAAAAAAACAAAAATATAGATAGACAAACAATTAGATAGATAGTAGACTTATAGAGAGAGTTAGAAATATATATATATATATATATATATAGATAAGTAGATTTATATATAGACATATACATAGATAGAAAGGTAGATATATAGATAGATAGATGGATAGATAGATTGATCAATATAAAGATTGATAGTTAGATAGATATGCACACAAAAATGTAGATAGATAGATATACGGTTATACAAATAGATAGATAAAAAGTGATTTTTATAGACATATTGAAAGATAGACACGTAAACAAATAAAAAAATAGAAAAAAAAACAAATAGATAGATACTCAAATAAATAAATAGACAAAAACACAAATATTCATATAGATAATTAAAAAGAAATATAGATATACAAATAGATAGATCAGTCGATAAGCTGATAGACAAACAAACAAAATTGTAAATTAATAGATAAATAGATAAACATAAAGAGAGATAGATAGATATATAGATAGATATTGAGATATACAAATAGTCAGAAAAATATACATATGGATATATAGAAAGTTAGATAAACAAGTAGATAGATAGACAAATATAAAAATATAAAAAAGACATATAGATAGATAGATAAATAGATAAATAGAGAGAGACAAATAGTCATAAAGATAAATAGACAAACATATAGATAGACAAATAGATAGATCGATAATTAGATTGACATACAAACAAACAAAAAGATAAATTGATAAATAAATAGATTAATAGTACGATTGATTGATTGATTCATAGATAGATAGATAGGTTAGTAGGTAGGTTGCTAAGTAGCTAGGTTGGTAGTTAGGTAGATAAAAAAAATAATGTAGATCGATAGATAAGTAGATAGATAGATAGAAATATAATATATATTATAGATTAATAGAAAGATTATAGTTAGAAAGATAAATATATTGATAGATAGATAGACAAATAGATAGATAAACTCATATATAGATATATAGACAAATAGATCATAAAATAGAGATATAGACAAATATATATATATATATATATATATATATATATTATATATATATATACACTTAGAAAGAAAAACTATAGATAAATAGAAATATAAAGAATTCGATATGTAGATATATAGATATTTAGATAGACAAATATATAAATAGATAGATTAATAGATTAACAAAGAGACAAAAAAGATAAATAGATAAACACAACCAAATAGACAAATAGGAAAATAGATAGGTACATAGATATATAGATAGACAAATAAATAGAAAAGCAAATACACAAATACACAGATATATATATATAGACAGATATATAGATAGACTACATATAGATAAATAAATAGTTAGATTAACATACAGATAGATTTTCAAACAAATAAAATGATAATTGATAGATTGATAGATATATAAATAAATAGTTAGATTAATAGAAAGATAGTTAGAGAGTTAGATAGATAGATAAATAGATAGACAAATAGATATGCAAGATATATAGATGAATAGATAGATAGAAAGATATACAAATCGATAGAAAAATAGATAGACAAAAAGATAAATATACAGATTGACAAATAGTCAGATTTATAGATATATAGGTAGATGAACAAAATAGAGATAGATAGATTGTTATATCAATTGATTGATTTTCTGCTTGAATGAAAGAAAGATAGAGAGATAAATTGATATATAGATAGATAGACAGAAAGTTTGATAAATAGATTGATAAATTTATAGAATGTTAGATAGATAGAGACATAGATACATAAATAGATAGATCAGATAGATAGACAAAATGAAAAATAGGTAAATAG
>JAREIK010000763.1:57032-78132 GCA_029783825.1 Sapria himalayana | reverse complement strand
TTAGATAGAGATATAGATAGATAAATATTTAAAAAATACAAATATACAGATAGAAGTTAGAAAAATAGATAATAGAGATATGTATAGAATAATAGAAAGAAAGAAAGATAGATAGATAGATATATAGATAGACAGATATATAAATAGATGATAGATAGACAGATAAATAGATAGGCAAATACACGAATAGACAGATAAACAAATAGATAGATATACAGATAGACAAATGGACATATTGACTACTAGGCATATATATACTAGATAGATAGACAAATAGGCAGATAGATTGATAGACATATAGACAAATAGACAGATAGTTAAATAGAAAAATAGATAGATAGAAATATAGATAGATAGATAGATTGAGAGATAGATAGATAGAGAGATAGAAATATAGATTGATATAAATATATATAAATATAAATATGGATAGATATTCAGATAGATGTAATGTTATATTGATAAATAGATAGATAAATAGATAGTAAATATTAAGATTGACAGATAGACAATTAAAAATTAAATTGATATTTAGATTGATAGAATGAAACATAGAAAGATAATAAGTTAGATAGGTAGAGAGATAAATAGATGGATAGATAAAAAAAATCATTATATAGATTAAGAGACACATAGATAAATATATAGATAGATAGACTGATAAACTGATCTAGGGATAGACAATTTGATAAATAGATAGATAGATATTAGATAGAAAGATAGATAGATAGACAAATAGGTAGATAGACAGATAGAAACAGAGTGAGATAGATAGATAGATAGACAAATAGATAGATAGACTATAGACATATTGATAAAAAGAAAAAAAGTTTGATAGGCATATAGACAAAAAGATAGATAAATAGATAAAAATATAGATAGATAGATAGACAAATAGACACATCGATAAATATATAATAGAATGATAGATAGATACAAATAGATAGATAGATAGATAGATAGAAAGATAGATAGATAAAAGAAAGATAGACATATAGATAAATAAAAATATATATTAATAGATAGATAGAAATATTTTTCATAAATATAGATATACAGATATATAGACTTGTAATTAGATAAATAGACATATAGACAAATAGTAAAATACATTAAAAATATTGATAGATTTAAAGATATACATATAAAAGGATAGACAAATAGATAGATAGACAGAAAGATAGGTAGATAATTAAATAGAGAGATAAAAAAATAGATAGATAGATATTTAGAATAGATAGATAGATCTACAAAAAGATAGATAGACAGATAGATTAGAGAGATACATAGATAGATATATAATATAGAGATATACAAATTAAAAGATAAAGAGAAATATAGATAAATAGACAATTAAAAGATAGACAGATTGATAGATTGATAGACAAATAAATAGATATACAGATATATAGATAGACAAATATACATATTTATAGAAATATAGTTAGAGGTTGATAGGTAGATAAATCGATAGATAAACAGGTAGACAGATAGATAGATAGATAGAAATATAGACTGATAGATATATAAAAATATAGATAGATAGATATACAGAAAGAAAGATAGATAGATATTCTGATAGACAGATAGAAAGATATTAAAATAGACTGTTAGATAGATAGACATATAGGCAAATAGATAGATAGAAATATAAAGATATTGAGAGTTTGAGAGAGAGAGATAATTTGATAGATATATAGATAGATAGACAAATATATAGATATATATATATATATATAGATAGATAGACAAATAAATATATAGACAAAAATCTTGATATTCAGATAGATATATAAACAGATAGCAGATAGACAGATATTCAGATATTTGCATATATAGAAAGACAAATAGATAGATAGATAGATAGATAGAAATTGACATCAATAGATTTTTTGTTACATAGATAGACAAATGAAAAATATTTATATATATAAAATGAAACATACACAAATAGATAGATATACAAATAGATAGACACAAAGATATACATATAATTAGAGAGATAGATAGAGAGATAAATAGATAAATACATATAAAGATAAATATACAAATAGATAGAAAGACTAATAGATAGATAGATAGTTAGACAAATAGACAGATAGGCAAATAGATAGATAGAAAGATGGACAGATAAACACATAGGTAGAAAGATAGATAGATAGTTAGTTAGTTAGATAGAAATATATACAGATAGTTAGATAGCAGCATAGATAGATAGATAGATAGATTTATAGACATATACATAGATAGACAGATTGATAGATATTCAAAAAGACAGGTAGAAAGATAAAACTATAGACATATAGATAGAGATACAAATTTATAGATAGATAGTTAGTTAGCGAGATATAGAGATAGTTAGATAGACTGATAAATAGATAGATGGATAAATAGATAAATAAAGTTTCAAATAGATAGATATATAAAAAGATAGATAGATAGATAGACAGTAGATAGATAGACAGATTGACAAATTGATAGAATGATATTTATAATACTAAATAGATTAATAGACAAATATATATATTGACAAAGAAAGATTGAAATTTAGACACATATTTAAATTGATAGATACACAGATAGAAAGATAGATAGATAGACATATAAAGGGATAGAGATAAGGAGAGATCGTTACATAGACATATAAAAAAATAAATAGATAAACAGATAGGTATATAAATAGATAGAATGATAAAATTATAGATTAATAGGCAAACAGACAAAAGATAGATAAATGGATATAAATATAGATAGATAGCTAGATAGCCAAATAAAAATATATTTAGTTTGATGTCTAGACATATAGATAGATAGATACATACATAGATAGATAAATATTCAAATAGACATAAAGAAAGCTAGAATGATAAAAAGATAGACAAAAAGATAGAAATATAGATATGCAAATAGATATATAGATATATAATAAAAATAACAGATAGATAGATAAAAGACCGATAGATAGAAATACATATAGATAGTTAAATAGATAGGCAGATAAATAGATAGATAGATTAGAAATCTATAGATATAAAGACAGATTGCCAGATTAATAGATAAATACATATATAGATAAAGATATATACATATAAACATATGTACATATAGAAAGACAACCAAATAGATATTACAAAGAATGAAAAATACACAAATAGACATATAGTTAGATAGATAGATAGATAGAAGATACATGGATAATCATATAGATAGAAAGATAGATACAAAGTTAGATATATAGATAGATAGATAGATAATAGAGAGATAGATAACTAGATCGATAGAAATATAAAAAGATACATAGATATATAAAAAAGACACATAGACATATAGGTAAATAGAAAAATAGATAGACAAAAAAGATACATAGATAGACAGAAAGATTGATTTATAGAAATATAAATAGACACATTGATAGAAAAATAAATTTATAGTTAGACAAATAAATTTATAGATAAATAGAAATATAGATTGATAGACAAGTAGACAATGAGATAGATAGATAGTGAGATAAATATAAAGATTGATAATAACATAGATAGAAAAATAAATATATTGACATATAGTTGGATAGACATAAGACAGACAGAGAGATAGATAGAAATTTAAAAAATAGTTAAATAGAAAATATATAGATAGATAGATAAAGAGATAGATTGATAGATAGTTATATAGTGAGATAAATAATCTGATAGATAGATAGATAGATAGTACAATAGTTAGATAGAAAAATAGATAGATAGATATATAGATAGATAGTTAGAAAAATGGATAAAATTATAGATAGATAGATTCATAGATAGATGGATATAATGATAGATAGATAGAGAAATAAATAAATAGACAAATAGATAGATAGCATTATATTCAAATAGACAGATTGAATGATAGATAGATACATAGATCTACCCATATTCATTTAGATAGATAAAAAGATAGAGAGATTAATAGATATATAGATAAAAAAATAGTTAGAAATATAGATAAATAGATAGATAAATATAGAGTTAGATAGATAGATAAATAAAAAGATTGATAGATAGATGGATAGACAGATTGATATATAGACATATAGATATACAAATAGATAGAAAGAATGATTGATTAGTAGATAGATAGATAGACATATAGGGAGATACATAGAGTAAAATAGATAGACATATAGACAAAAAGTTAGAAAGATAGATGGATAGATAGATAGAAAGATATATAGAAAGATAGATAGAAATATAGATAGACAGATAGATAAATAAATAGATATATAGATTGTTAGAGAGAGAGAGAAAAAGGTATAGATATATAAAAAAATAGACAGAAATATAGATAAACAAATAGATAGGTACATAGAGAGGGAAAGATAGAGATAGATAGATAGACAGATAAATAGATAGACATATTGTTAGATAGATAAATGGATAGATAGATAAAATGAAAATCAAATAGGTTGATAGACAAAAAGATAGATAGACAGGTAGATAGATAGATTTATAAATAGATAGAAATATATAAAGATAGAAAAATAGACACATAAACACATAGACACATAGACACAGAGATAGAAAATTTAGAGGTACAAAAATAGACACATAGATAGATAGAAAATAGAAATAAAGATAGAAAGATTTATAGATGTACAAATAGACAAATAGACAAATAACACAATAGACAGATTGATATAAATATAGATAGACCGTTAGATAGATAAGTATATATTTACAAAGATTGACAGATAGATAGATATGTATATAGTTATAAAGATTGACAGATAGTTAGATAGTTAGATACAAAATAGATAGATAGTCAGATATATATAAACATAAAGATAGATACGTAGATACACAATACATATATAGAAAGATAGATAAATAGATAAATAGATAAATAGATAGATAGATAAAAAGATATGTAGATAGATAGATAAATAGATCAATAGATATGTAGACAAATAGATAGATACATAGATATATAAAAAAAGATTTAGTAAGATAGATAGTTAGATAGACAGAAAGAAAGATTGATGGATAGATATATAAATAAATAGTTAGATAAATAAATAGTTAAATAAATAGAGAGACAAATAGACATATATATAGAAAGAAATTTACAAATATACATATATAAATAGATAGACATATAGAAAGATACGTAAATATATATATAGAAAGATAAATATATAAATAGATGGATAGATAGAATGATAGATATATAGGTTGGTAGATAGATAGATAGACAAATACTTAGATTGACAGTAAATAGATAAACAAATATACAGATAGATAGAAACATAAATAGACAAATAGTTTGATAAACAAATAGACATAAATATAGATAGATAAATAGATACACATTTAGATCATATAGATAGATATACAGATAGATAGAGAGATAGATATACAAATAAACAGAGTGACAGATAGATCGATAAATTGATAGATAAACATATAGACAAAATAGACACACTGATAGATAAATAGATAGATAGACAAATTGACATCTATATTGATTGAAAGATAGACAGATAGATAGATGGACATATATATAGATAGATATATCACTACAAGAAAATGTCAATTTAGCTAGGGAAATTTAGCTAGGGAAATTTAGCTAGAAAAATTTAGCTAGGAAAATTTAGCTATGGAAATTTAGCTAGGGGAATTTAGCTAGGAAAATTTAGCTAGGAAAATTTAGCTAGGAAAATTTAGCTAGGAAATTTAGCTATGAAAATTTAGTTAGGAAAATTTAGCTAAGGATCAATCACTAGCTAAATAGTGAGGGATTAACTAGGGAATAACAAGAGATTTTTGATTTTACATTCAAATAAATACTAGCGACATATTAATGATAGATTAGTGATGGATTAGTGTTGGATTAGTGATATAATGTATGAGTAACAATTTTTCATCGCTGACATTTTTGTAAATTTCGTGCAAAAAAACTGGTAAAATTAGTGACAAATTAGCAATGGAGTTTCCTTATCTAATTATATCGAGATAAATTCTATCACTAATATTTCATAAATTTCCACACAAAGAAAACTAGGAATGTAGTGATGGATTTAGAGATGGATTTTCCCTAGCTAATTATATCAAAAAAATTATTTACAAAATTTTTCTAGCTAACTATATCGAGAAAAATTCTATTGCTAATATTTTCGTAGATTTCTACACAAAGAAAACTAGGAATTTAGTGATGGATCTAGCAACAGATTTTCTCTAGTTAATTATATCGAGACAAAATCCATTGCTAAATAATTATTTGAATTTTTTTTTTACTATTTTATATTTTATTTATTAAATTTTATTTTTCACAAAATATATCTATTTAGCTAGGGATTTTTCTCTAGCTATTTGCACTGGGATAATTTCCATCTCCAAACATTAATGATTTAATTTTTTTTATTATGTGTCTTTATTTTATATTTAATTTTGTTTATTAAATGTAGTCTTGGTATATAGATGAGCGATCCTTGAAATACACATTTTCCTCGTAAAATTAAAAAAATATATATTATAAATAAATTATTAAAAAAATATAAAAATACGAAAAAATTATATTAATAAGGACAAAAATAACTATTTTTATGATTATAAAATTTTAAAAAATTATATAAGAAATTTTTCTAAAATTTTTAATTAAGAAACTTAATTATTTGTATTAATGTAACATTAAATAATTAATCCTATAATTATAATAATTTTTTAAGATATTTTAAAAATTAAATGAACATACTTTAAATTTCTACAAATATAAAGTTAAAATAATTCATATATGATTAAATAGAAAATATTTCTAAAAATATCTGAATTTATGAATAAACTAGTAAATATTAATATTATTATAAATATAAAACAATTTTTATGATTATATGAATTAAAAAAATAATTACTACAAAATTTAAAAATCTTGAATTATAATAAAAATTTAAAATTTTTAATAAAATTTAAAAGAAATTAAATTGATATTTAAAAATAAATACATAGATGTTTGCTTTTACTAAAATTTATAAGAATTAAATAATTGAGTAATATTTTTACTATTAGCTTTTCATATTCATGTCTTTATTAAAATAATAAATATTAACTTTTTTTAATTATCTTCTCACTTTAAGTAATTTTTAGAATTTTAAAAATTATAAATGATATCAAATAATATGATATTTTATGCCTTTAAAATTATTTCATATTATCTTTATAAAAATTAATAGGAATTTTTAAAAATTTATAACCATAATATATATATATTTTATATTTTTTTAACATAAAGCATATTTATAATTCTTAGGATAGTGGCTTGAAGACTAATTATCTTTTAATGTGTGCCTTGCAATATGAAGTTTATAAATTTTGTAGCCATGATTTTTTTTTCTAGTTGAAAGGCTTAACATCTCTTTTTTGAAATTGTTTATATATTTATTGTCCAATTAATTTGATAATTAAAAACTGCAAGGTGTTTATTTTTCATTTGTGCCTTGCTACATGCACAAACTTGTTGAAAATAATTTATTAAGTAAAAAAAGATGAGTATTAATGTTTTATATATATTTATTGTTTATTAAATGTTTTGATAATTAAAATTTAATACATTTATGGATTTAAAGCATTTACACACAACAACTCTAAGTCTCTAACTAGGGCCAGCCATATCTCTCTCTCTCTCGATAGTCAACACGAATAAATCAAAATGAAACGAAGTGATTTCTTTTAGTCATGCACTGCATTCAATACTTGAAAGCCACAATAGTGCAGATTATCTCCAGGGCAGTCTCGTTGGTTGTACAGCACTGATTGACGTGGCCACCTTCCGCCGCATCGTACCGCTGACATCCTACGATGCCTATTCCAATTACATCACCTGTTTGGCAGACGACATGTAGATTTAGCCTCTTCTATCCACTGATCCTCTCGTTTGCTTCTTCTACTGGTAATCTATAAATCAAGCAATGTTAATTCTAATTTTCTTTTTATTTATGTCGTCGAATTTATAAAGATCTAGAAACATTTCTATGAATCTTAAAATGATTCCTTACTTCGATTCTTTGCTCTCAAAAGCTGCCTCACACATGGCTCATCAAGGTAGCTCTGCAATTCTCAGAAAGAAAATCCAACATGATGTTAGCATTTTTAGAATTATATATAAGGTTTTTTTATCTTCTGATTTGTGTGTTTTGATGAAGCACAGTGCGAATTTCATGACAGGTTGTTTCCTCCTAGAATATCAGCTAATAATAAGATCATCCTAATTGTTTATGCTGGTAATCTCATCTCTACGAAGGGGACATCTGAGGTGATGCCAGCATCTTCATACCCTCTGAGGAGATCTGCGACATGGTCTAAGTTGTCCTCTTGTTCTAGTCTAATACAAGTGTTTTTGGGATCCAATGTTATGAACCAAATGTATTGTCATCTTCTTTTTGGTCTCAGCAACTTCGAATTCATTGATGGAATTCATGCTCTTTATGCCATAGGTCTAATCAAAGAGTTTTCTCTTCTGGAGTACAAGTGGAATCAGTTGTGTGATGATCTTGAAAATAGGTTCTTAGGAGAAGAAATTTCTGATTCTACAATGAGATACTCTATTACTAAGCTTCTTTGTGGCCCTCGAGTAGACCTCTCCATGAAAGTTAGAACAATCTTTCAGCAAAATAGTTGGGATGGGATTGTGAGCAAGTTGTTGCCTAATATTTGGTACATAAAGTGTGTCACAACATGAAGCATGAAGCAGTATTATCCAAAACTCAAGCCAATATGTAGGAGAGACTCCATTATTAAGCACTGATCACCTTGCTTCAAATTGTTGTGTTGTAATCAACCTTGATCCTACACAACCACAAAAGACAACTCAGTTCATCATGTTTCCCAAAGCAGCTTACTTTGAGTTTCTTCCATACAATCTTGTTAATGCGATTCATGGTGTGACCTGAGGGAAGAAACAACTTTGGATTTCTCTGGCATCGAGGTGGGGAAGATGTATGAGTTGGTCATAACTACCTACAGAGGACTGTATCAATATCGATTGGGCAAAGTAGTGAGCATTGTTCGCTTCTATAACTACTCTCCTCAAGTTGAGTTTGTAATGAGAGCACCACAACTTGACTTTGATACAGTGGCTAAGGCAAACTTGATTTATGCCATTGAAAGTTGCAAAGTTGTGATGAGAGCTGGCTTAGGAATTGAAATTGCAGAGTTTACTGCAACCTTATTGGGTTCTGAATCAATCCCAAAGCAGCTGAAAATACTAGTTGGAGTCACAGAGGATCAAATGTTTGTGGGGAAGAAGATGAACGAGCCAATTCTAGTTCTTAGGATGATCTATTCTTTGCTCGAGGATAACTTGGGATATCTCTATCATGCTAGGAAGGAGAGAAGTGAAGCTGGCTCATTGTTATTGACCAAGTTTAAGCCAGGTAGCTTCGATAAGTTGTCACGGCTAGCCATCAAGAATGGAGCATCGGCTAGCCATCAAGAATGGAGCATCAGCTAGCCAGCAAGAATGGAGCATCAACTTGCCAATACAAGCAACCAAAGATTCTGAGAAAACATGAGCTTATCAGTTTTTTTTGAACTACATTCTCTTATTTGTGTATCATTGGATAATATACAAAATTCTACCTGTAAGATTAGATTTTTTTTAGCCATGAATTTTTTTTCAATTTGAGGTGTGCTTTCTATCTAACTCTGCATCGCTTCTCTTAATGCAAGAGTGTTTGTTTCGATTCTAATATTTTTTTCCAATTTCATTTTTTTCCTAGCTTATGTATATTCTCACATTAAACTTGGCTTACTAATTCTCGTCATGGATCCGTTGGTCTTTTTTCCATGTATTTTGTCATTCTGACAGGCTTGTGGTAGTGTGTATTTTACCATGGATGTGTTAGTCGCAATGGGTGTTGGTGTTTGTGACGAGCAGTGTTTATATAACAACATATTAAATATTTACAGAATAAAATATGTAAATATGATAATCTCAAGATTAATAACACATAAATATATATAAAAGTATTATATTATATGTATACCTTTTAAAATAGTATCCATAACTATATATAAATATAATAACAAATATTTAATATACATATACATCCATACATATATATATATATAGCTATATATAAATGTATTTAATAATATGTATATCAACATATTACTATATATAAATATATTTATCTACATCAATACCTATACATAGCCATATGTCTAAATATATATAATTACATGAAAAATTATATATAACTACATCTACAGCATGTATAACTACATTTATAACTATATGGATAACTATGTGTGTGATCACACATGTAACTATAATTATAATTAAAACTTATAACACCATTTATATATAACTATATGTTTAACTATATATGTATAATTATTTATAAATATTTATATAATTATATAAATTTTTTTATAACTATATTTAATTATATTTGTAACTATGTAAACTAATTTTATAACTATATTTATATCTATATATAACTATATTATAATATATAACTATATGTATACTTCTATGTAACTGTATTTCTAACAAAATATACTATTTGCATAATAATATATAACAATATATAATTGTATATTACTATATGTATAACTATAAAAATATTATATATAACAATATCTTTAACTACATATATATTTATAACTATATGTATAATTTAATATAATTATATATAAATCTATTTATAACTAAATATACTATAGGTATAAGAACATATAACTATAAATAATCACCTTTTACTATATGTATAACTATAAAAGCATTATACATAATTATATTTTAATATATAATTAACAACATTTATTTAATACATAATTTTATATATTAGTATATAAAAATGTATTTAACTATATCTATGTCTGTGCATAACTATACGTATAAATATATAAAATTATATGAAAAAATATATATACCTGGATGTATAAATATAAGTATACCTATATGTGTAAGCAATTGCAACATTACACTACAACTGAAGCGAACCCTCACCTCTCTCTCCCATTTCCGGGTTTCCTCAAAACCCTCGCTTCCCTTTTTGCTTAATGAAATCTAGCCTTGCAAGGTTAGATTTGATAACATCCTGTAAGTGGAATGTGCTTCGGCACTTAGGAAATTTTTCATCCACAAGGTGATAAATAAATGGGCTACACGGGACCGACCGGAGACTATCCTCAAAAACACATCCCTATTTGCTCTGCTAGCTCCCCTGATAACGAGGCTACTGTCACGGTGCCATTAACAAAATTAGAAGAACTAGCAAATAGGCATCGAGAAGGAAGGTTTATCCAGTGCTCGAAATGCGATTCGGAAGCAACGCAATTCATATTTGATGGCGGTATCACGCAACGCGTGGTGTATAGTAAATTCTACATGGATTTGTATGTATCTTCTCCGAAACTCTCTCAAATGATATTTACAATAATAACTTGACTTGCAATGGTAATTTATATGAAAATCTGAACAAAAAAACATGAAGAACAAACACCCAAAGAGTCTTCTAATAACTATAATAATATGAATCTCTCTAATAAATTGGCCGATAAAATGTCTGATAAAATGCCCGATAATGATCTAGACATTCATTTTTCTGCAAATAAATTGGACAATGTCGATGTACCTCCTTCTTCTAAATCTCTAGACACTGTTTCAGTGTATGATAAATATGAAAAATGTGAAAAGAATACTGATTACACTCGAGAAGCTCTGGAAAAGAATAATTATTCACATTTAGAGATGTATGTCAAGCAAGCCATGCAAGTAATATAGAGGATAATGTATTAGTGAATACTATCGCTGTTAAATTGAATGTTCTTTATGGAAACAACAAAAAGAACAAAGGAAGCACGTGTTCTACTCCCTTGGTGTCAACACATTCTGGAAAATTGAATAAGGAGCATAATATAAACTCTGAATTGAATATAATTATGGAAAATGGAGGAAAACTGCTCGACCCTCCATGAACTTATGGTAGGAAAAAATCCCCATTTCTATATGTGGAAAAATTGTATTATATATATTTACAATACTTCATCATATCCTTTTAGGAGGATTATTAGCATTCTGACATTATAACAGGTCCGCCACAAGCATTCAATCCACCAAAACCAGCCCAGAGGTGCCCCCACCTCTCCCAAGAAATCCCTTATAATTGTTATAATGTGCAGCATGGGGGCACAAATCTTCCATAAACCTACCTCTAAAACATCCAGTAAACACTAGAATACAAATCACATTTTTAAAGGAGATGTGACCTCTGATAAGTATGTTAGGAAGGACCATGAGAGGTAAAACCTCTTGCATCTTTTAATTTCCCATTATTTCCGAGGTTGAGAGAGGGGCCCTCTTTTGGAGCTTCCTTGTTTTTCCTTTTAAGCCTTACCAAGGTAAAAAGATCTTTCTCTTCATCCGGTTTGCCTAGGCTGTCTTCAAGTTGCTGTAGACTATAGGGGGTTGTGTCCCTCTGGACTGGCGAGCATTGGCCATCTTCAGGGTAGTCAGGCTCCACTGCTTTAGTTGTTACGTTGAAATCTGCCTCTCCATTTATGGGTCCTTTAGTTCCCAAGGAGGAGTAGATGATTTCTTTCTCTTTCTATTTTAGTGTTTGTTAGTCTGCTCGGAGGAAGGTCTTCCTTGTTTGCATCTTCTTTGAGCCTCCTTCTACAATTATCTGTAGTGTGTCCAAAAAGCAAGCAAGATTTACAATTATCTAGCATAAGCTATTCCCAAAGTATTGGAGGTGAGTTTATCCATGTGTAAGGTTTTCCCTATACAGCTAGTGCCTTTACTAATTCCAATTTGATTCCATAAGTGAAGTGGGAAGTTTTAGAACTTTACCCAATTGGGGATTTTTGCCATTTCATTTAGTCCGTAGTAGAATCCCATCGGAAGGGGCTTAATATGCAGGGGCCTACCAAAACTAAGTAGGGTTCAGCACTTAGTATTCGTTCCATCTCATCGGTGGACTTGAAGTTAAACAATATCTATCCGCTATGTTGTTGAATGATTTGAGTGTTGGTTGTCCATTGTTCATCAATGAATTTCCTTAACATTGCAAGACCCGGGCTTTTTGTAACAAAATATCCAATTAAACAATTTTTCCACATATCCATTCCATATTGTAAGTCTTCCGATTCAAAGTAAGCATTACCAGCATGATCCATGAGAATATAGGTCATTTTAGTTGTATTACCTAATATTCTGTTGCCCTCAAGATAATACATATTCTGTTGCCCTCAAGATAAATAAACATAATTAGTTGGTATATAGATAAATAGATATTTACATAGTTAGAAAGTCATATTGAAATATAGATATATAAATAATTAAATAGATAGATAGATATATAAATAGATAGATAGAAAGTTAGATATAGATATATATATATATATATAGACAAAAATATATATATAGCCAGATAGATTGTTCGATATATAGACAAATTGACGAATAGAAAGTGTAATATAGATAGATAGTGTGATAGACTAATAAGCAAATAGACATATAGATTGATAGACACACACACACACACACACACACACACACACACACATAGATAGACAGACAAATAGTTAGATAGACAGATATATAAATAGACTAATAGAAAGAGTGACACACATCAAATAGATAGATAAACATATTGCAATATATACAAATAGATAGATGGACAAATAGATAGATAGACAGATAAGTAGAAATGTAAATATGCAGATAGATAATAGATAGAAAGATATTTCAATAGATATATAGTCAGATAAATAGAAAGTTAGATACATAGATAGTTAGATAGAATGGTAGATAAATAAATAGATTGATAGTTAGACAGAGTGATAGATAGATATAAAGATAGAAAGATAATGGATAGATATATAGGCAGAAAAAAAATTTACTAAAAGACTGATATACTTATAGGTATATAGATAGATAGTTAGATAGATAAATAGGCAGATAAGCAAATAAATAGATTGAAAGAAAGAAAGATAGATAGATAAATAGATAGATAGTTAAATTGAAAGAATGATAGAGAGATAAATAGCAAGATTGTTATATAGTTAGGTAAATCAAAAATCAACATATATAGATATAGACATATAGGTATATTAGAAAATAGGTAAAATGATAGATAGACACATAGATAGATGGCCAGATAGTCATAAACGAAAATGTTTATATAGGCAGATAGATAGATTGATAAATATTAAGATAAACATATAGATGCATAGACATATGGAAAAATAGACATTTATAAATTTAGACATATAGAAAGATAGGCAATAGATAGAAAATAGACATACTGATTTATAGATAAACAAATAAATATAAGATAATTATAATGATAGACAGATAAAGAGTTATATAGATAGATAGATAGTAAGATAGAAAGAAAGATAGATAAAAGATATACAGATAAACAGATAGACACAGAGATAGATAGACAGATAGACATATAAATAGATATATAAATAAATAAATATATAGCAAAATAGATACAAGGATAGATAGATATATAGATAGATATACATATAAACTTATATACAAATAGATAGAGAGATTGACAGAAAGATTGATAGATATATAGATAGATAAATAGACACATAGAATTGTATATATATATATATATATATATATATATATATATAGACATATAGACATATAGAAAGATAGATAGATAGATAGATAAATAGACAGATAGATATAAAGAAATAGACACATAGAGAGATATATTGATAGAAGGTTAGATAGACTGATGACTAATAGATTAATAGACAGAAACATTGTTAGATAGTTTAATAGATATACATATAGATAGTTAGCCAAATAGACAAAAAGTTAGGTAGATAAACTAATACTCAGATTTATAGATCGATAGATTTATAGATACAAAAATAGACGAATAGATAGATTTAGAAATAATTAGATAGGCAAGAAATAGAAACATAGATAGATAAAGATAAATAAATATATAGGTAGATAGATAAAAAGTTAGATAGATAGATATTAATATAGATAGACATATATAAAGATATACAACTAAACAAATATAGATAGATAGAGAGAAACATAGATATAAACATAGACATATAGACTGATAAACATATAGTCATTTAGATAGAAAGAGTTAAATATATAAATAGATAGATAGATATACAGATAGATAGATAGATAGATAAAATGATTGACAATAGATAGATAGACAGACAAATAGATAGATAGATATATAGATTGACATTTAGACAAATAGACAAATTGGTAGATAGGTTGATATGTAGATAGACAAATAGATAGATATACAGAAAGAGAAATAGTCATATTGTCACCAACACTAAAAGATAAATAAATAAATTAAAAGATACATGAATAGACAGATAGATAGATAAAGAGAAAGATAGATTAATATATAAATTTTTTTATGGAAAGATAAATAGATAGACAGAAAGGAAGATAGGTAGATTGATAGATAGATAGATATTCAAATAAATAAATAGATAGATAGATAGATAAATAGATAGACCTATAGATAGATAAACAAATAGACATACAGATAAATAGATAGATTGATAGATAGATAGAAAGATATGAAGATATATAAACAAATAGACAAATTGATAGATATACAAATAGATAGATAGACAGATAAATAGATTGAAAGATAGTTTAGACAGACAGACAAATAGACAAATAGAGAGATAGAAAAATAGACATACAAATAGAGAGATAAATTTATAGATAGAAAGATAGAGAGATAGATAGATAGATGGAAAGCAATATATGTAGATATACAGATAGAGACATAGTCAGATAAATAGATAGATAGATAAATAATTACATAGATAGTTATTAAGATAAATAGATTAATAGATAGATAGATATAATAATTATCAGAAAGATAGATATATAGATTGGCATATTAATAAATAAAGAAATAAACAAACAGATATATAGATTGATAGAAAGATATATAGATAGATAGATTGATTGATTGACAAAATGATATAAAGATAGATAGACAAATAGATAGATAGATAGATAGGTAAATAGATAGAAAGCTAGATAGACAAATAGCTAGTCAAATTATTAGATTGATACTTAGATAGATAGATAAGTTATATACAAATATATTTAGATAGACAAATAGATAGATAAACATATATAAGATAGAGAGATTGACAGATAAATAGATCGATAAAAAATAGATAATTAGATAGATATATAGACAAACAAACAATAAACAGATAAATATAGAGACATATAGACAAATAGATAAATAGACAAAAAGAAAGATAAATAAAAAGATATATAGATACACAGATTGACAAATAGATAGAATGAAAGAAAGAAATATAGATAGCTATACAGATAGATAGATAAACATTTTGACATTTAGACATATAGTTAGTTAGCAAGCAAAGAAGGTAGATAGATAGATAGATAAATAAACAAATATAGATATAAAATATTCAGATAGATAGATAAATAGAGACAAAAATAGATAGGTATATAGATACATATATAGATAGACAAATAGATATATAGACAGATAGACAAATAGACAAATTAATACAATACAAATATAGAGTTAGATAGATAGATAAATGAATTTATTGATTGATAGACACATAGACACCTAAAAATATATTTAGATAGGAAGATGGAGATATATGCAGATAGACAGATAGAATGATAGATAGATATATAGATATATAGATAGATAGATAGATAGAAAAATACACAGATTGACTGATTGATAGATATACATATAGACAGACAGACCGATAGATAGATAGACGTATAGATAGAAAATAGATTTATAGACAGATATACAAATAAAAACATAGATAGATAAACAAAATAAAAATAGGCAAATAGGCATATAGACAAAAATATAGATAGAGAGATAGAAAATAGTAATAAAGTCAAATAGACTAATAGTTAGATAGTTAGATAGACAGATAGGTAGGTAGATAGATACATAGAAAGACAAATATACAGATAGACATATAGAAAGATAAAATATAAATAGATAGATAGGTATGTTGATATAGAGATAGGAAGATCGACATATATAAAGATATATAGATAGATAGATAAACATAAAGACATTTAGACATATAGATAGATCGAGAGAAAGATAGATAGACTAATAGACTATAAGGTTGAAAGATAGACTAAAAGTCTAATAGAAAGACAATTGGATAGTTTGATAGATAAATTGATAGACACATAGATAGTTAGACAGTTAGATAGTTAGACATTTAGATTGATTGACCGATAGATAGATAAATAAATTGATTGATTGACAAATAAATACAATGATAGATAGATAGATATATAGATAGATAAAAAAATAAATAGATTAAACTATAGAAATATAGATATATAGATAGATAGATATGAAAATATGTAGATAGAAAGATAGACAGATAGACAAATAAAAATATAGATAGATATATAGATAAATAGATAGGCAAACAAACAAATAAATAGATAGGCAGAATGATTTATAGGCATATAGATAAATAGGTAGATAGATAGATTAAAAAATAGATAGACAAATACATAGAAAATTTTATAGAATGAAAGAAAGACCGACATAAAGACTGATAGATAAATACATAGACAAATATATAGACATATAGCCAGATAGATAGATAGATTGTTAGTCATATAGAGATATAAATAGATAGATATATATATATATATTATATCGATAGATATATAGATAGATAGATTGGTAGATAAATAGATAGAAAGATATATCGATAGACAAATAGACAAAAAGACAGACAGACCGACAGATAGATACATAGATAGATAGATACTTAGACAGATAGCCTAATAGATAATAGATAGATAGATATGTAGATAGATAAATAAATACATAGATAGATAGATATAGAGATAGATAAATAAATATTTAGATATATAGACAGATTCACAAATAAATAGATAGATAGATAAAAAGATAGATAGATACGCATATAGGCTGATAGATAGATAGACATACAGATTGACTAAAAAATACAAAGATAAAAAGATAGAATGATTGATTGATACATAGATAGTCAGATAGATAGGTAGGCAAATAGATATATAGATAGGCAGATACATAAATAGATAGATATATAAAGAAATAGATAGATATAAATATAAACAGATAGACAGATTTGATTGATAAATAAATAGATAAATAGAATATAGATAAATAGACAAATAAAAATTTATAAATAAATTGATAGAGAGATAATATATAATTAGATAGACTAAAAGACTAAAAGACTAAAAGATAGTTAGTTTGACAAATAGATAGATAGATAGTTAGATGGTTAGATAGTTAGTGAGATAGACAATAGACAGATAAATTGATTGATTGATTGAATGATAGATAGTTAGAAAGATGGATATGTAGATAGATAGATAGATATATACACAAATAGATAGATAGACAGATATATAGATAGAGATATAGATTGATAGTTAGATGGATATTTAGATAGATAGATTGTTAGTTAGATATATAGACAAATAGATAGATAGACATATAGATAGATGACATATAAATTGGTAGTTAGATTGATAGAGAGGTAGATAGATAGACACATAAAAAGATTAACAGATAGACATATACAAAAATAGATAAATAGACACTTAGATAGATAGCCAAATAGATAGATAGATAGATTGGTATAATTAAGATAAATAGATAAAAAATTATGTGATAGACATATAGATAGATATATAGATAGATAACTAGATAGATAGATAGCTAATAGATGATAGACAATAGTAAGTAGATAGATAGTAGAAAAATAAAAACATAGATAGATAGACATATAAGTAGATAGATAGATTGATATATAGACTAATTGAAAAAAAGAAAGTTAAATAGATAGATAGACTAATAGATTGTTAGATCGAAAGATAGTTTGACCATTAGAGAGATAGAAAAATAGAAAGATAGAGTCACAGACAATTAGTTATATATATAAATAAATAGACATATATTTAGAAATAAAAAGATAGACAGATAGATTGGTAAATAGATAAACAAAAAGATAAATAAAAATATTTATACATAGGTAGATATATAATATATAGATGAGAGATATATTGATAGTAGATTAATAGACTGCTAGTTTGAAAGACTAATAGAAAGATAAAGAGATAGATCTATAAAAGATAGATAGATAGACACATAGAAAGAAAGAAGATAGATATACAAATATATAGATAGATAGATATCAAAATTGAAAGATATATAGATAGATAGAGAGATAGATATATACATAGGTAAAAATAAATATAGATAGATAAATAGATAAATAGACATATAGATAATTAGATAGATAGATAGATAGATTTATAGATAGGCAAAAAGAGATATATACAGATAGAGAGATAAAGAGATAGATAGATAGATAGATATACAAATAGACTAATATACATATAGACAAATGATAGTTAGATAGTTAGATATATAGAGAAACAAAGAGATAGAAAGTTAGTTAGATACATAGATAGACAGATAGATTAATAGATAGATACTGAAAAAGATAGATAGAGAGATATATATTGACAAATAAACATATAGAGATATTGATAAATATTTAGATAGATATATAGAAAAATATACAAATAGATAGATAGACAAAAAGAAAGGTAGACAAATAGAAGGATAAAGAGATAGACATATAGACAGATATACAGATAGATAGAAAGAAGATATATAGACATTTATATAGATAGATAGATAGCTAGAAAGTTAGATAGGTAGATAGATAGATAGAATGTTATTTAGTTAGATAGATAAAAAGATAGATAAACTAATAAATGTTTTAAGAAATAGATAGATAGAGAGATAGCCAAATAGATAGATAAATAAATTTATAGATAGGCTTAGGCACTTAGATAGATAGCCAGATAAATAGATAGATTAATATATAGATAGATAGATAACCAGATAGATTGATAGATAGATATATAGATAGATAAATAGATACTTAGATAGATAGATAGTTATATAATAGACTTATAGACAAAATGACAGATAGATTAAAGATAGATAAAAACATAGATTGATAGGCATATAAATAGATAGACTGATAGATATATAGACAAATTGAAAGAAACAAATATAATTAGATAGATAGATTGTTACATAGAAACATAGACATATAGATAGATAGGGAAAAAAGATTGACTAATAGATACATAGATTTAAAGATAGTTAGATCATTAGAGATATAGACAAATAAAAAGATAGATAGTTAGATAGTTACTTTTATATTGATGTAGATAGACATAAATATTTAGACATAAAATAGATAGACAGATAGATAAGTAAATATATAGATAAATAGATAGATAAACATATTTATAGATAAATATATATACAGATAGACAGATAGATAAATATATAGATTGATAGATAGATTGATAAACTAAAAGATTGATAATAAGAGATAGATAAAGAGATAGATAGATAGATAAATAGCTAGATAAATATATAGATAGATAGATAGAGCTAAACTGATTGATAGATAGCCAAATATAGTGATTTATAGAATGATAGATAGATAGATATGCAGATTGAATAATAGACATATAGACAAATGATAGTTAGATAGTTATATATGTGGAGAAATATAGAGACAATTAGATAGATACATAGATAGACAGATAGACTGATAAATAGATAGATAGTGAAATATTTAGATAAAGAGATAGATACTTAGATAGATATCTAGATAGATAGATTCGTATATATAGAGATAAATAGATAACAAATTAAAAGATAGACATATAAAGATAAATATAATGATATATAGTGAGATAATATAGATCGTTAGATAGATAGATAGAAAGATAATAGATAGTATAGATAGATAATAACATAAATATGCTAGGCATATAAATAGGTAGATAATATATATATATATATATATATATATAATTAAAATGAGAATATAAATAGTTAGTAGATAGACATATAAATAGAGAGAAAATTGACTAATAGATTAATAGATTAAAAGATAGTTAAATAATTAGAGAGATAAACAAATAGAAAGATAGATAGTTAGATAGTATTTTTATATATGTAGATAGACATAAATAT